>JAHZNE010000857.1:0-29998 GCA_027744055.1 Callyntrura sp. NNG-2020 | reverse complement strand
CTCTCTCTCGTGATTCCATCCCAAACTACCACGAACGATCGCGTTCTCTTCTTGTTGTCTTCTCAAGTGCTGCGAGCCAGCTAGGTTTGTTTCGTTTTGTTCGTGTGTGTTTTGTTGAATTATTATTTTTTCAAGAGATTTGATCACGGTGAGGAGGATGATGATGATGATGATGATGATGATGCGAGTTGTTCTTGCAACCTTACTCCCCAAACACATTCCATTTCAATGGAATCTTCCACCAGGCAAAGATCTACCATCATGGAAACGGAATGGGAGAGAAAAAAATGGTCAATGTTTGGCACTGGCAGCAGGAACGGAGAGAGGTAAAAACTTGCTGCTGCTGCTGCTGCACATAACAGGAGAGAAAAAAAATGGAGAGGAGGGAACGCGACATGAGTCGTGGTGGTGGTGGTGTGCAGTGGAAGAAAGCTTGATCGACCGGAGGAAATTGAGAGAGAGAAAGGGAAAGAGCTAGAAATTGGGAATGATGTCGACGACGATGAAGATGGTGATGATTATGTCGTGTTTGAGAAAACGGGAATATAAAACGTGGTAGTTGTAATGCAATAATTTAATACTTGAAAACAGAGGAAATATTGTAGAGAAAGAGATAGAGATGAGAGATATGAAGGCGGATGGAGAAGTACTCCAAAAATATAAAGGGAAACGTCTCTGCAATAGTGTCTCGCAGTTGTCTTGTCGTAGCAGAGTGGTAGTGGTGGAAGGGGAGGGATGAAATCAACTTTTCTTTTGGCACTAAACTGTACAGAAAATGGAATGGAGTAGTGATAGTGTGAGATAGAAAGCGAATAATGAAGTTATAGTTGTAATAATAAGTAACTTACGAGGACCGTGTACATTCGCCCCAACCAAACCGCGTTCAAATTAACATCTCTTATCTTAAAAGCATTGACTCTACGTACGTACTTACGTTCACTGCTTCATGGAAGCACTTTACATGAACAGAAATTTAAGATTTTTTTAGTTGGTAGTGTTTTTAATTTGATTGTCCCAAGTAGATGGCATATGGCACTTAATATTTTAACATGCTTATTCTGATGGGACTACCTAACACGTGTTGCACAGTCCTTGTGTATAACATGGGCAATTTAATTTTTACTTCTGACAAAACTAAGACGCAAGTCTTGTGAGAAATTGACGGCAAAAGGAAAGAAAAGTTGTTGAGCGATTAAAAGATGAACAGCCAGGGAAATACGGGACAATACTGTTACAGTAACAGTATTTACAGTGAAAGGAGCAAAGGCGAGCCCAATTCTGAGCATTAAGAGTACTTAAGCATGGCATTCGAACAAATCTTCTCTAAATAATTAAGTTACACCACGTTATCATCTTATCAGTATTTCTCTCTCAACCAAAATATGAAAATAGCAAGCCGAAAAGAAAAAGGATTGATGATCAGGAACATGAGCCAAAAAAGAGTTAAATGGATGGATCGATAAGTTTTTTTTCCAATTTTGAGCTACCAAAGATGATGAAAGGGAAAGCATGACCATTTCCATGAACTTTGTAGCCAAAGTTGAAGCATCCGACCATGAAAGCCTTTTTAGTTATCCCATATGCTTTCTAAAAGCCTAGAATATACGATGAAGAAAGTGTCTTTGTGATAAGAGGATTGATCCAAGTGAAAGGACAAAAAAACATATTTCATTTAAAAAAACGTATATTTCCTTTTTTACTTTCACTGTTCCTTTACAGTTACAGTTAACTTGTTTCTAAACTCCACACATCATACCATCCTCTGCGTTTTTCCTTTCGTCCAAATGATTCAATATCCTGTCTAAGAGGACTTGACTTTTTTTCCACAGAACGACCGAGAGGGGTGTACTCTAGCATCGTCATCAAATCTAAAGTATCTGTCTAAAAAATCTTCACGTCTTTTTCTGGGATTCAGAGAGCATACGGAAAGCTGAACACAAAACAACCAAAAAATACACAAGAACTCGTTGAACAAAAGCACATAAGAGCGGGCCGACTGAAGCCTAATCGAGAGAAGGAGAAGGAAAGTTTTTTTTTCTATAAAACTTGTACTTTTCCCTTCCTTCACTTTTTCTTAGTTTTCATCATCATCGCATTTGCAACCACACTAGCCCATCTCGAATTCATAACGCGTTCTGACCATCCTTATTTTTCTCTTTGGACGCAGTCATCATATACCAACCAACTAGCAAACCACTTTCTTCATCATCCACAACATCCCTGCACAGCTTCCAAAAAACTTACCCTGGCCTGACCTGCTGGCTTCTCCGTTTTTTTCCTTCTTTTTTTACATGATTGTAATTCTGATCACTAGCCAGACTGGGAAAAAGGAGCGAGGGGGGAGGGGGCAGGCAAAAAATGCTTTTCTGACAACAAGCATGGGAGCAACAAAAAAGGGAAAACGAGAAGAAAGCTAATATGGTGACGCTAGCAGAATCCGTAATCAACCAAGTCCCAACAAAGCGGTCCTGCAGTATCCTGCTCACAACCTGGAGCACCATCAGACCATCATCATCAGCGTTGTAGGGATTGACAGTCTTTCTTAACCCCAGGTGCCACACACATACATACGGACTCCCAGCTCCATAAAGGAAGGAAACACCTTTATCATGTGAAATAGTTAAAGTGGAAAGAAAATTCATCACCTCTTCGTGGAGAGAAAAACTTTCTCCATTTTTTTCCTTTTCAACTGGCAGTCGTGAAGTAAGATGAACAACCACTAAAAAGTAGTTTCAGTGTTCGACAAAGACAAAATGACGATAGAAATCGACAACGTTGTTGACGGAGGAAGAAGACGATGATGTTGAAATAATGATAATATAGAATGATATGTAATAATAATAATAATAATAATAAAAACATATATAAACCGTATAAACGTGATGAAATGCGGGACACGGAGTAGGGAACGAAATATTAAATTGTGTAAAATGACACCCAACTATACTGTTTCACTAAAAAAATGTAAAAGAAAATAAAACAAGAAAGTTTGTCGTTTGTGAGAAAAAGGTTGAAAAACATATTGACAATTGGAATCATTGCCGACTTCTGTTTCCCCTCCCCCTTCGATTTTCCCTTTCACTTATATTTTTTATCTTATCATTTTGTGCGTCTTTGTCTCCGTCGTCATCAGCACTAGTCTTGAAGTGTTTGTTGCTGCCGCAGACACAACTGGACATAGAACAAGCTCTCTTGGGAAGAGAAACTTTTTCCAATAAGGGTCTTTACTGTAACCATCTCTCTCTGTCTGTAAAATTCCTTTTCCCGTTTATTCCTTTCTTCCATAATAATAATAGGGGCATTATTCCTATCTCTACTACTACTTTATACAGCCGCTTTTTCAGAGAAAAGTTTAAATGGATCCATTTTATCTCCTTTCTCTTTCCTAAGAAAATTTCTTGTGTAATTTTAAACTTTTTTTCACAATATCGCGCAATCATCTCATCTTTAAAAGACTAAAAGTTCAACTGACAAATGACTATCTTCATTCTGAAGCAAGCAGCTACAAAAATTATATCTGGGAGAGATAAATATTACCACAGCATGCCAAATAATCATAATTATCAGTTTTTTAAAACCATTTTTACATAATTCGATTCACTTCAACAGGCTTATTTATCATCGCTTTACTGGGATTTCCAGTTAATTCAGTCAGCATCCAGACTAAACAAAATTAAAAGTTTCGACTTTCAACAAAAGTGAACTTAAGGAACAGATTCCTGATTCCTGTCCTCCACAAAACAAAGTACAGCGTTGTTGGGACTGCCGCTGCCATTTAGAAAGCTCTCAGCTATCTGTTTTCCACCAAATATGGCACTCATAATGACTGAATGTGTGCAATAAAAGTAATTTAGATATAATTTCTCCCATATTGCTTGTTACCCCAAAGTGACATTACCCCGCACGCAAGAAACAAACCGTGTTACACACGCGACATTTCATGGAACTCCTGTAAACCTGACACGACTTTAAGCCCGTTTTCCTCTATTACCCATTCGTCCCATCTTCTGGGAGCTCCCAAAAGGGAGGAACCCAGCCCAACTTGGAAGAGAAAAGCCACACTTGCTTGCCCCACCATCTATGCAAGCCTCTCCTGAATGTCCCGTCACGTACGTATTCCTTCGACAATATCACGTATAGCACGTACACGCTCTAAATGGAAAAGGAGAATGTTTTATTCTCTCAAAAAATTCTATCCCATACATTTTTCCCTACGACGACTGACATGAACACCCAGAAAATTGAGACACTACCGATAAAATGGTGTAGTATATGATGGGAGGATAGGAGAATTGTAAAAAAGAGCGATTGTACATAGGTGGACGTCGGACGGATGGATGGTGGTGTAATATAGGCTGTGGGGTGGGAGGATATCATAGTTTTTTGTAGGATCATCATGTTTGCTCATGCTCACCATCATCCCATCCACGCATCGTGCACTGCACCACACCACTACTACTGCTAAGATATAGGATATCCAATTTCAATATCGAATATTATTGTTGAAACGAAGACAAGCATGTGGATGTATTTATGATGGTAGATGAATTGCGGAACCGGCACATAAAAAAAGCTTTTGCTCTTGTGCAATGTGCAATCCTAGGAGAGGTTGTATAATAAAACGGCAATAAAAACACATGTCCAGAGAAGAAGAGGCAAGAGAGAGAGAGAGAGGAAACATAGTAGTAATAGCGAGTAAATAAAAATATTTTGGTTTGATTACTTATGTAATAGTAATAATGTAATGAGTGGTCAATAAGTTGTAAGAGTTTCATAGTTAATGGCATAGAGCAATCGTGTAAGAAGTATTCTCGTGAGGAAACGTTTTACTCGTGTTTTATTGAAGGAAACCACTCTTGTGAAATCTCTGCATTGCACACACAGTTCGTAGTGTTCGGGGGTGCACTCACTCACTTTTTGCTGTTGTAATAGAACCACTTGTAGATTTCTTAAGAAAAGGAAAAGGGGTGGAACTGGAAGTAGAGGGAGGTATCATGTGTTAAAAAATAATTATAAAGGAAGACTATTTCACTATTAGGGTGTTGCAATAGTTTCTCTGTTTCTAATATTCTAGTCTGGTTTGACGACTCGTCCGTTTAGGAAGAGGAAAGCATTTAGTTAATTAATTAGAAAAAGAGCTTTAAGTATTGGGTGGTGAAGGCAAAGATTAAGGAAGGTAGAAGTAGGACTCCGCACGAGGCCTTTAATAATTTGAGTTGTTAATTTTTAGAAGAATATTGACCAAAATTTGTGAAACAGAAAATCACCTGCTACATAGGGTGTGCTCCAGTATAAATTTTATAGAGGGACATAGACTGAATAATTAATTGAGAGGTTTTTAAACTCTAATGATGAAAAACAAATCTCAAAATTCTGCTGCATCGTCGACCACTAATAAAAAAGCTCCGTTGGATGCTCTCATCGATTCACTGTTAAAAGGTAAGTAAATATTTTAAAGGTATATGATGTTATTTTATTAACGGGTCATGGGCAGTGGCTACTGTTACTGGAGAATGCTGTGGAGTGACCGTTTTTGTTTTGTGGATATTCCAGAAGCCACTGAAGATTTTGAGGAAACGCCCCAACTGAAATGGGAATGGGAACACTATCTTCGGCTTTCGAGTTTGATTCAAAAGATTAAAGAAAGAGAAGCTGGCAGGGACAATCAAGATAAACAAGATAATGGACCAGATGAGATCGGACGGAGAGCAACAGAGCTCCCCGAATTCATTCAGTGGCTCCAACGAAATGAGGCTGAATTTGAGAAAATTCGCGTTGGTCCAGTAACTGATGGGTTTGGCTTAAAGGCTAATGTTCCTCTAAAATCTGGGGATTTGGTTTTCTCCGTTCCCAAAAATACAGTTCTCTCTGCGGAGAAGGCTAGAAATTCTAAGCTTTGTAAGAATCCACTGATTTTATATTTTTAGCTTAAAAATCGTTCCCGCTTTATGTGATTTTACAATGTGGTGCTTAATTAATAAATTAACAATTACAGCTGTATTGATCGATAAGGATCCCATTTTGTATAATATGCAAAATGTTCTTCTGGCAATGTTCCTACTCTATGAAAGATACGTTAATCCAGATTCATTTTGGAAGTCGTATATTCGCATAATTCCCTCCTCGTTTGACACTATTGCATACTACACAGAGGAGGAGATGGCACTGCTGAAAATATCGCCCAGGGCTTTCCGTAAGTAACCTAATGTGATATGTAACTAAAAATGTGCCGGTAAATTATTTTGCAAATTTGAGTTTTAAACAAAACTTGTCTCTAATACCGGGTCGCTTTATTACCCCCTTTGGCTCAGGTGAATCTCTAAGGATGTATAGACATATCTCTCGCCAATACGCATACTTCCATACAAAATTCAGAAATTCAACTAGTTTAGCAGCTAAAGGACTGAAGAAAATTTTCACGTACAATAGATACACGTAAGAACAATAAAATAGTCAAGTTGTAATAAGTCTGCTGTAAGAAACAAGTTAAAACTCAACTCATACCAAAAATTACTGTTTATTAGCTGGGCTGTGTCCGCCGTTTCCACTCGTGTAAACAACTGGCCTAATAAAAGTGACACACTATGCATGGTGCCCCTGTTAGACCTGTGCAATCATGGAGAAGGTGAGGTGATCTCAACGGACTACAACGACGAGTCTGAGTCATTTCTGTGCTACGCGGGCCATGATTTTGGGAAAGATTCGGAATTCAAAATGTTTTATGGGCATCGTTCATCAGTTGATTTTTTAATACACAATGGTTTTGTACCGAATAACTATCGGGATGACACCTACTTTTTGGAACTGAGCGTGGGATCAAACACTGCCAATAGTGGTCGAAAGTTAGCTCTCTTAAAAGAGTTACGAATTGATAGTCGTACTGTGTTCACGTTAACACCTGAAAGACTTCCAACAGCTAAAAGGCTGTTTGCTTTCATCAACATCTTTATAGCCAGTGAAGGTAGCATTTTTAGACATGGCGTCTTACACATAATGGAACTTGGAACTAGCACTCTCATATTAATCATCTACCCAAGTACAACTTTCGTAAAACGTATTCTCCTTTTTCTTTCAGAGAAACTGTGCCTTTATTTGGAGAGCAAAGATGACACTCTGGTAAATCTTCTGGAGACTCCCACTGCAGAATGCCTTCAGTATCTACATGACCGCTTATCACTAATGCGCAAAGTCGCAGACAACAACATTGCTACTGCGCTTCGAAGCTTAACTGCTAAAACTTTAAAGTCAACTAATGTTGTTGAGGAAGGCTGTGACATACAAAAGAAGAATTCACCACCGCAAAACGCCAAGTCAAAAGACGAACGTTCCTTTTCAAAAGTCAGCAGAAATATTCTACAGCTATTGCGTAATGAGTTGAAATTGTTAGAAATGTTGGTGCACTCGTGCAAAGAGTTCAAAAACACACTGCAGCAAAACAACAATCCAACTAATGAGTCCCCAGAGAACAACGCGAATACCGAAAAAGACAACAATATAGAGCAAAACCAAAATCCCAATGTATTGCAGCCTTCTGCTGCAATTAGTCCCGATGAAAATAAATCCGGTTAATAATTAAAGTTGTTGAAATTATATACTATGATAAGAATTTACATTTTTTGCATGTAGTAGTAATTGCTGCTATTTACTGCTGAGTGATATACAATAATTACCTACTTATCAATGTTTCTATTACATGACGATGTTGATAAAGATCTGATTTTTCCTTGTCCTACCTTAATATTAATATAACTGTTGCCACATGTTTCGCAATTCTGTTATTCTTGTTACACCGTTTACATACACAAACTATACTTTCTATTAACCAAAAATGTATGCTGCTACCATTACTGTTAGTCGTAAACATATTGCTCACATATCTTGTTCATTTACAACAATCTACTTAAATATTGTTAGCATTTACTGTTATCAAAGGTCATACACTGTCTAAACCAAAGAGAGATATTCTAGTGCTAGAAACTAACGTTTATTTTCCTTTCCATTGCTGGATTCTTGGACTACATCAGCCTTTTCATTGTAAGACATATAACTGATAATAACGAAATACATATACTTACTTAAATATAATATATAATTGTTAACTTTTGCTTTTCTATATAGACAACAATCGTATTACAATATAAATTACTGCTTATATTACTGGTATAATGGTATACAGAATTTTTCGAAATTTCTCGAAAGCGATATACTATGTTAATTGTATAAATGCGCAAATGATCAATTAAAAACGTTAATTATATACTACTCACCTGCTTGGTGCTGTTGAGATGTTCTTATTCCACAATTTAAACATCACGTCGATATTGGTTCAAATAGGCATAACGGCACACAGCTTTTCGCAAACACAACACCAACTAACAAAGGCCATTTTGAACATTTTTTCATCGATTCCATTTACAAATACAAACACTTTTGCTTCCCCCATAACAAACAATATTAAACGTATCTTGATATATCTCTAAGTCGAGTTACATACGTTTATGAATCAAGTTTTTATTAATGCGTTTAGATTTATGCATAATTCCACATTTAGTTTTTGCATAAACAATTATACACATATTTGAGAATGAATTTCGTACATTCATAATAATAACATCAACTAAAGAATTTTACGTACTTTATTTTCTCTCTGTTGAAAATGTGTTGTATGCAGGAATTGCAAGCTTTAAAAAGTAATATGCTTAAAATATTTGTCGCTTACCTTGACGCAGAATTTTTACTTTCTACATTTTCGGTCCAATCTTTGTATTCCTTTTGACAATAAAGGAAAGCACCGTACACGTGCTTATGGTCTGTTAGTCTGTTCCAATACTTTCGTATTACCACGTCCGGTATAACACCGATCGACGAAACTTTCTCTGCAACAGGGAAGACAAAGCCTTTCCGGTTTTGTATTTTCCTTAGGGATACTATTTTATCTCAGGCACTGTCACTATCTATTTTAATACAGACTCTACTCTAAATTATGTTTAATCATTATTGCGACATTTGTTAAAAGATATTTTAAGAAACACATGGATGAGTCCAACAGTAATTTCAATTATGCTGAAGGATTTCACCTCATTTCATGCAAAAGTGCTCATACGACTAAAAGCTTATGTTGGTTATCCATGCAATGCAATGCAGTGAAGCAGTAACCAGGAGGCACGAAAAGGCACAACAAACAGTTTCATTCTCGTAACATTGAATCCAATGTCTTTACCACCTACAACATAAGCCATTGTAACTGAAGATGAGGTGGGGTGGGGGAGCTTGTACTCTCACACAAGTCACATATAAAATGGGATGAGATTCAGGAAAACACCATTGGAAAGTACTGCTCTGCTAATATAGTAAGTACCCGTCCTTGTAGTGAGTAATATCCACATCGCCAGAAGAATAATCACCCCTTATTTTTCTGCTCATACACGCTCCTTATAACTTCAAAAGGTGAAACGAAAAATTAGCGTTGAAGCAATGAAACCCTACTTGTGTTAATGCCACGTTCAAGCTATAGTTGCAAGTGACACTTGATTGTAGTTTTGGATGCAAATAATTGTTGTTTCAAAATGTGAGTAGTCAATGAAAAGAATTTTATTTTTGTACGCATTTGTTTATCTTGTCCAAAGTATAAGGCCTACCAAAATATTTAACAATTTATTTCTATAAGCCAATTTGAATGGTATGTAAACCTTTTGCACAATTAATCATTTCTAGGGCTGCTACTTTCCACACTTTGTATCAACTTGAGTACGCCCGTCTACTATATTTCTATTTACCCCATCATATTGAACCTATATACTGGATTCAAATAACAATAATTAATATAAATAATTTTATCATTATTTTTACAAAAACAAATCTCAGTCCTCCAGTTCCCAGTGTCACTGCACATAATTATATATAAAGTTACACATCATCAATCTTTATTCTTAGTAATACATAATGAATAATAATGATTTAAATTAACAGTTTATTTTGTTGATGTGTTAAGTGAACAGTAAAAGAAGTCTCTGAATTATGATGAATACAATACAAAAACACTTAAATATTATTGTATATGAAATGCTTGACGGTTATCACAACATCAAAATAATTTCTCTGAGAAAATATTGCCAACAAAAAAGGTTACATTACAAGAGTCCACTTTCAATATAATTGGCTCACGCCACTGATGATGAGCACTTCATCATTGATCGGAAAAAATCTTAGTAAAAAGCACCTGTTCCCTATGCCACAGAAACGTCGCCATTAGAACTACTCCAATGGGTAATGAAATGAAGACGCTGCGTACATTGTACATCTACCTCTAGCGTATGCACAAGGTAAATGAATCTTCTAAACCATATCTTCAATTCTATTCCGAATTCCGAAGCAAACAAACCAAACCGAAGCACGTTTAAACCAAATCAATTCACGGTAGCGACATGTGTGTTGCGTCATCCTCATCATGAATACTGCTTTCAGCGGCGCCCAACGACGCCGGGGAGTCCGTTATGGAAGGAGAGCCTCCACGTCTTCCTTTTGTCCCAGCCTCAGTGTTTTTTACCCTGGAAAGAGGACCTTTTCTGCGATAAAATCCATAAAAGAGCATTACACAGTGCACAAAGAAATATTACATGTCACATGTACATAATTGTCGCTCAGCAGCTCATTTTTACAGTGTACCTCTTCACTGCTACTTTCTCATTTGCTTTTTTAGTCTTTTTCTTTCTATCAAGTGACCAGTCTTCGTCATCGTCGTCTTCTTCAAAATGTTCGTCTTCAGAACCCAATTTCCCATTCTGGAAAATAAGCGAATATGTTTATTATGATATAAGATTATACGAATGATTATTCAATTATTCCTCTACAGTAGTTTAAATAATTGCAGTTACTCACAGAGCCTTGCTTTTGCCCACTTGAAGTATTTGCTTGCCCAGAGTTTTTACCGGAATCACTAGCTTGATTACCTGAACTACTACTATTGTTAGCGCTATTCGATGCGGCAGCAAGGCGGCGGCTTGCGATTCGAGAACTATTTCTACCCATCCCCATACATTTTTCTAAATGAGGGGCAAATCTTGAAGCAGCCAGGGTACGATGGCATTTTGGACATTCGCATTCAAAATTGTACTTTTTGGACAACGAATTTCCGAATATATCGACACCAGGCGTGTCAACAATTTGATACTCATCTGGCACTACACTTAAGATTCCTAAAGCATCCAGTTCCCCCCACCTCAAAAGTTTCCCTATTTCTCGGCCCAAGTTAAAGAATTCTTCGTCAATGTACATGTCCAGTAGCTGAGTACACGCAAGTCTCAATGTATCCTAAAACATTCATAGAATCCTGTTAAAGCCCACTCCAGCATTGGACATTAAGGACTTCAATGTATATTCACGCATTTACTCCTTTGTACTTACTGTATGGATTGGAGGTTTAGTCCCGTACAGTTCGTTATTAATTGACTGATCCGAACTGTCATCATCGTCCATACTCTTCTCCTCCTCCTCCTGCCCCTCTCTACACTTAAGATTCCTAAAGCATCCAGTTCCCCCCACCTCAAAAGTTTCCCTATTTCTCGGCCCAAGTTAAAGAATTCTTCGTCAATGTACATGTCCAGTAGCTGAGAACAAGCAAGTCTCAATGTATCCTAAAACATTCATAGAATCCTGTTAAAGCCCATTCCAGCATTGGACATTAAGGACTCCAATGTATATTCACGCATTTATTCCTTTGTACTTACTGTATGGATTGGAGGTTTAGTCCCGTACAGTTCGTTATTAATTGACTGATCCGAACTGTCATCATCGTCCATACTCTTCTCCTCCTCCTCCTGCCCCTCCGCCACTGGAGATGGAAATGGATCCAGGGGTGCGACTTACCGGTTTGAACCGGAAACAATTTTCTCTATGAACAATTGTATCGTCTTTCCTTACAAAGGAAAGACGCCTCCAATCAACTTGGATTGGAGCTTGTATTATTTTTTCCTTCACCTCACCAGAATATATATCCCTCTTCGACTACCCCCTTTGTTGCTACTGCAATTCTGTACAAGACTACAAGACTAAACTGTTTCCCCGAAGAAATGAGAAAAAATCGCCAGCAGCAGCTCCACAGAAATCAAACGATCTGCCTACCTATCCCGGCTACGGTGCACTAGTGATAAGCTTGTTTCTGATAAGCAGCATCATCAACATAATCCACTCATGTCACACACTCCCCACTATGCGCACGAACGAGTCAGTAAGAACTGGCATTCGCCCATTCGGATTTGGAATTAAAAACCTTCCGAACTTTTTTGTAGTTTATGGTGGCCCAGCATTGTCGACAATACGACAATGCTCATCTGATTTTCCTTCTTCCTCAATGCCATGAATGCCAATTGAACCAATGATTATTAGCGTTGCCAACCTATCATCATCAGCGTGTTTTCTCTCTGTTGTTACTACACATTCCCATATGAAAATTGGTCTTCACGATTATTTCCATTGCGTTTTTACGAGTATTGTTGCATATACGCTACATTTATGTATGTACAATCATTTCTTGCACTCGTCGCAGCTTTGCAAGCAACACAATTATCATCATAGGGAACGAGACAGCTTTTTCCTTCTCCAAAAATACATAAAGGATCACACGAACGATCAGGAGGAAAAAGAACCAACAAGCCTCACGGCAACGACGATGGCCAGAGGAGAAAACCTAAAAATGTGGATATTACATTAACACGACAATGGATTGATGTGCACTGTGCACGGCAGAGAAAAGTCAGGGTAGCTGTGTGGAAGTTTTTGGTTTGGCTGGTTTCTTCTATGTATGTTGTTGTAATGTAAGTAGGTACACGAGCGTCATTTACAATAGTAGATATTTTTGTATATTTTTGTCTATTCAACACGGCGACGCAACGATGAAAGTGATGAAACGAATCCACCGAGGAAACTCGACGTGCCGAATACAGAACGAGAAGAGAGAATTTTTTTCCACAAAAGAACAATTATGTCTTTTATAATGCAACGGTACGGTTAATACACGATAGTAAATATGATGCACGTAACAAGATACTGGGGCAAGATGAATTTTGGAGTCAAATTCAATTTTGACTTTTTGTCTTGTCACAGTAAGTATATAGATGTGTAGCTGTAGTGTGAAGAAAGAAAGATGCTAGTTCTTTGATGTGATGACTCTGCTTTTTGTTTACAACACCACTAGACTAACTGCTCATTGCGTGTATGTGGTCAATGCAGCTGAGCTCCGGAGTCGAAGCGAAGGAGCAATAAGTAATATTTTCAGATATTAAAGTTCGTAATTAAATTAATTCAGTTTTATTGCTAGTAGTTGTACTTATAAAAGGAACTTTGCAGTGACTGGCTCCTGAAATATGGTGAGTTTATTCATTTTGCTGGCTTTAAGTTTATATTTTAAATGTTATGCCATGTTCAATGTTCGCTTTACTTTACGTTGACCTCGCTTTCATTGTCAAAGAATTGATTGCAGCAGTTACCACTACTGCTTAGTAGTGTTTGCGTTGTTGTAAAGGCATGGTCATTTCAATTATTTAAAATAATGTGGTTTAATTAATGCTTTGACATAGGGTCAAAATCAGTCCAACGCTCCTGGTGGATCCGGAGGAGATCGGAAAGGAGATGAGAAGAAAAAGAAATACGAACCTCCCGTTCCAACTAGGGTGGGAAAGAGAAGGAAGAAGGTCAAGGGACCAGATGCAGCCCAAAAGCTTCCACAAGGTTAAAAGTCATTTACATGGTTTTATGTATTGTCTAACATACATATTTTGAAAACGATTTCACTATTTTGTTCCTATTGCAGTCACGCCTCATGCCCGATGTCGTTTAAAAATGCTGAAAATGGAAAGGATAAAGGATTACTTATTGATGGAGGAGGAGTTTATTAAGAATCAGGAAAGACTGAAGCCTCAAGATGAAAAGAACGAAGAGGAAAGATCTAAGGTATGTATCTGAGGTTCAATGAGTTTACACTTTGCATAATCTTAAACTGCCAATTACTGCAACTTACATGCTATGACCATGTAATATATTGGAATTGTTGTACATTGACACTTTTTTCCCTAATAATGTTCAACTCACCTCCACAATATTTATAGGTATAATCTAAATTAACGAAGGTTTTATTTAATTGTGTAATTCCTTTTCTGTTTATCACAGGCTATTTGTACAGAAGCTGGTCTAATGGCGCTGCGAGAACGTCGTATGAAAGTCACCAACGAAGATTTCAAAAAGTCTAAAGAAAACGTGCTCTATCGCAAGAAAGAAGGAACACCAGAGGGCCTTTATTTATAATTTATTTCCGTTTTCTTTTTACTCCACACTTTAATATTACCAATTTATATCTGAATTTTATTAGTTGCATCAAATACGAAATTACGTAATAATTATTGTACTGCTATTCAATAAATAAACCTTAACAATAATGAATGAACTGGACCTATATCCATAAAAGTTTACATTAACGATTAACAGTTATTTCTCCATTTTACATTTTACACTCTTTGAAATGATGGTCACATTTTTCACCTTTTAATCCCACGTCAGCTGCCCAACTGATAATTTTTTTCGTATCTCCTTTTTCCTTTGTTCGAGATCTGATGAGCGGTGCTAACATTTCCCCAATAACGGCANTCAGCTGCCCAACTGATAATTTTTTTCGTATCTCCTTTTTCCTTTGTTCGAGATCTAATGAGCGGTGCTAACATTTCCCCAATAACGGCACTGTTACAAACAATTAGAGTGCTAATTAATACATGTGGTGTTTTTACACAGTCATTAATATTCATCCATTTTGTGTAAATACTTACGTTAAGGCTTTCTTGATGAGCTGCTTCTCTTTATCTCCATTCATGCCAGTCACTGGCTGTTTGACTCAACATACATATCTGATATGAGCTACACTGCATTGGCCACTCACCTTCTCGTATCTGATTCAAATTAAGCAGATATGGAACGATAGCTGCTGTAGTTTCATACAGTTTAGATGACGTTTCACCTCCAGTTGATCGCCTCCGTCTTCTTCTACCTCCAATCCCACCTCCAGCCCCGCCTCCTCCACCTCCAATACCACCGCCAGCACCTCCTCCAGCTCCCCCTCCAGCTCCTCCCCCTGCACCAGTTCCCATCCCGTTCATCTGTCGAAGCACATTCTAAATTATTTCAAAATGAGCAGCAATTTCAACAGAGAAACGATTCTAACAAAGCTTGCAGTTTAGTCAAGAAAGTTCCAAAAAGTACTACTCCGTACTGTACGTGGTACCTGAAGATAGGAAGTAAGACCCAGAAGCCCAAGCAGGCCCAGCGCAGAGTTACAACCCTTCCTACGTATACAAGTAATAACACAGTTTACACATACGCACTACCAAATTTTTCTGTTACCTGCACTAACGCGAGTAAAGCAAGGAATCCCAACATTCCTACAGCACTTGAGTTCACTTCACTCTTCTTGTACTTATAACTTTTTTTGTAAAAAATCATAATTACTCTTGTTTCAAATTTAGCAAATCGATGTTAACAGGTAAGTTACTCATGTGATACATATTGTATTGTAGATAAACGCATTTTACCCTTTACTCCAGCCCCAACCGTGTTGACCTTGTGCAGCTACTGCGCTATCCTCCTCGCCTGAGCCTGTCCCTGCTCCTCCTGGATTAGAAGCTGCAGGATAAGGATAATCACCAGGGGGAGGACTTTGGGATCCTCCTGGTCCCATAAGATTTGTCGGTCCAAACGAATTCAACTGACGTGGACTCCATCCGTAATCTACAACCGTCGTACAGTCGTTCAGTCAAATATTGTTTCACGTTGCCCTCATCGTGATATTGCGAATAAAGCTTGCAAGAACTCACCGCTCAGAAGAACATGGTTTTTGGGAACTTTATACGTTGCGTATTGATGATCTCTTCTGGGCCTGGTTAGGGGGGATCGATCAACTTCTTGTCTCTGTCTTAAGAAATTTGCCAAATTTGAGGAGGTGTGTTTAACATTGTCTTTGGAACCGCCGCCGGGGCTATTTCTACCTTCTATTTTGTCGAATCGAATCGAAGCACTGGAATATGGGAACGGAATGCTTATGAGAAGGAAACAAAGGCTTGCACACAAGCATTTCTCGAAACAAGACATTTTTGAAAAACTTTTAAATTACGATGCACGACAATATCTCATCACTGTTTGTGCTTCAAAACGACTGCATTCTAACTCAAAAATGCTAGCTTGCTTTTGTTTATATCACCGAGTCAATTTGCACGGCTCCTAAAAAGATGAACAGGGACACGGTTTTATTTCCAAGTGTGTAACAGGGCCATTCGGTCCGGATATGCACCGGTGCCCACCCCATTTACTGTCGCAAGCTGTGATTCTTCCCGTGACAAAATGCATGAATAGAATAACGTTAAATAGGTATGCCGATTTATATTTCTACCTATTCATGGTCCATGTGAAGGTGTGTACATGTAGTTTTTGAAGTAAAATGAAAAGAACCGTGTCTTTATTACTTTCATAAATAAACTAACGAACATTAAAAAATTTTAATATGAGAAGCAAGTTAATCGAGTTGCTTTATAATAAATGCAATACAAAGTCCCAAACAGATATAAAACTAAAAATAACGAGTAGTTTTCACGGACTTTAAATATTACGCAGACAAATCATGATCCCGGTACAATGCCAAATCATAAATTTCACAGATGACACGTCGACCACCAAAATATCGTCCGTTCAAAGATGCTTTTGCAGTTTCAGCCTCTGTAAAAGGAGAACGCGAAATGTTCATTAATTTTTCATTGACAATCATAAAAGTTAATGATAAGCGCCACTAAAGGTGCCGCGCATGTTTTGGTTTCAATTGAAAATGTAATTGGATTTTACCATTAGGGTTTGTAAATTCAACGAAAATTTTGACCACTACAGGTGCATCCTCCTCTTCAGACTGTTTTTCTTGGTAGATGATTACACGCTCCACTGTTCCGAATCGATTGCACTCCTCAGTAATTTCCTCTTGTAAGGTGTCGTCAACATCTTCAGGTGTGACCATATTTTTTAGAACAATCACAGGAGAGCTTTCGTTCCTCATGAGCTTCTGCATAACTAAGTGTCTTGCGCTTTGTCCCTTGATCGAGAGATTTTCTTGGGACGACAAGCTGACATTCTCGTTTTCTTCTACTAGTTTTTTCACAAGTTCTTCGCGCTGTAAAACACAAATATGTTTCTGTGCAAACATCAACATAATAACCTACTTTACGTACAAGATTAAATTTTACACAATAATTACCGCTGGATTGCCTCCGGTCAAAGCAGCTGCTGCAGCAGCTGCGGCAGCGGCTGCCGTCGTGACTGCATTAGCCACAACTCCAGGGTTCCCATACAAGCTCGCCGGTAATGCTGAACTAACTGACTGTACGGTACCAGCATTTAAGAGAGCAGCTGTTGATACTGCACTCGGTGCAGCGGTTTGCAATCCCAGAACCCCAGCTTGTGCCAAAGTAGCAGGTGTCACTAGTCTACTTGTAGCCGCCGTAGAAGCTAAAGTCACTGGAAGAACTCCTACGCCAGGTATAGCAAGACCTGGAGGTGGGACCGCAGGTATTACAGGTGCATTTGACAATCCTCCTCCTGTTCCAACCAAAGAGGATTGAGCTCCAAGAGTAGTTCCTAAAACTGTAGGTGCGCCAAGAGCCGTCGGTAGAGCTACACCGACACTGGGAACACCTGTCATAACCGTAGGGGGTGCTACAACATTCGGCGCATGCATAGATGCTGCAGAATTTACTTCATTTTTGGCCAATCCTAATGCAGCTGCTGTATTAGTAACGGCCTCCATTGCTTGGATTTTAGCTGTGGCTGCAGCAGCAGCAATAGCAGCTGCTGTTGGCATTTGGCTTTGCGCAGGATTCGCTTGCTGAAATGATGTAAAGAAAAAATCACATATATGATTATTGTTAGCATGTCAAAAAGAAAACTACGAACCAAAATTTATGGTAATAAGATGCATACCTGTAATGCGTTCGGAGGTGTTATTGCCTTTCCAACGCGTAAATATTGGCCACCCAAATCGAACAAATTCATGGATGCGATGGCTTCAGCAGCCGATTGTGCGGCTTCATACTCAATAAAACCATAACCTCTATGTTTTCCTGGTGTTGGTCCTGGTGTAAGTTTACACGACTTTATCTTTCCAAAAGCTTCAAAAACACTTTTAATGTCTTCTTCCGTGAGATCATGATGAATAGATGCTACATATATTCTATGATAAACTTTCGCTTCGTCCATGAGTTCGTCGATTACTTGATCCATATGTGAAAATTTTATTCTGGTATCTCGTCCACACTTTAAAACAAAATATTGAAAATACGAAACAGTTGGAAATCTTCAATGTTAATATATATCGTTGTACACAAAAAATACTTAAATATTTATGTTCTCCTCACCTTAATATTACGTCCACCAATCATAACTCCATTCATCTGTTCTAGTGCAAGTTGAGCAGCTTCCGGCAGGTCGTATTCGACAAACGCAAACCCCTTGTGCTTTTGAGCTACTGGATCCCAAGACATATTAATTGTCTTAATTGGACCTACGTTAAAAATTTAAAAAAATGAATTACGTAGTTTGCGCGTAAACTTCAGAAAATTAAGTTGCAGTGTTTTTCAGTTTTATTGTTGACTTACCAAAGGGGGCAAATGCTTGGCGTATGGTGTCTTCTCGCAGTTCAAAACTGATACTCCCTATATAAACGCGACACATCAAAACTAATGCTTGATGTCTTTGAAGTGATTTTGCTTGCTGCTGCTGGTGAGCTAATGTTTGTTTCATAAGAACATACTTAATACTCTGTTCCATGGCATACTTCTTAGCTCGTGCAAGATCTTCTTGTTCACGCCTTTCCAGTTTTGGTAAAGCAACCCCTAAAACACTCGCAGCAACATCTCGCTTGGCTCCTGCCCCTATAATTTACAAATTATACAGAAAGTTAACTTGCTTCAAAAGAAGTATTAAAAATTTTTAAAAAAATGAAGCATACCAGCAACAAGTTGACCACTCTGGTTGAGGTCAGATATAGGAATACTCAGAAATTCATTCGGTCCCATATCCTCAATCTTTTGACGTTTCAGTAGAGGGTCAACGTAAACCCCAGCCGCTGCAGCTCCTGTTAAGGGATTTAACAATGACGCCATTGACAAAGACGACAATCCTGTTGTTGGTGATGGGCGTGTTTATTAATAGGGTTGATGGTTGAAAGTGAATTATGTGCACCGGAAAGCGAAGACAAGAACGAAACCGGGACATAAAACATGAATAAGTAAAAATTTGCATCAAAATAAAATTAAAGTTAATCATACTAGCAATCTTCTTTTCTTTTTTATAACTACATAAACATTTGCAACTGTCAGTCAGACACCAGATAAATTCAATAGCTAGTAATAACGAACTGAAATCTGCTTGTTTGGTCTGATTTAGTAAATCGTTAATACTACACACGCAAGCAAACAATTACAAATTAAACATGTATGCAAATAAAAAGCAATCAACAAGCATAAACACATGCCATTTCGCAAAACTGCATATTTGTCACAGCACTGACTGATCACAACAATATCTACCGCAAAGCAATCGTATACATACAATAAACCAAAAATGATGACTGTACGACTGCACAATTAAATAATAGTGAATAGCATTGGTGACTTTTTAACGCTTTAAAATTTCACCTACTAACAACTAATTGGTTCTTACCTGTAATAACTGACATACTGACGCCGGCTTAATAGTACGCTCGTTGTATCGACTATTATTAAATCCAAATGCAAATAAGGGCAAGTTCTTCGTAATGGTTTGCTGCTTTGCGGATCACATTCAAAGTTTAATTTCTGCAACTGCAACTGTCATATAACAAGTCGTATCTTTATCTTTTGTCTAAACCAACAAAAATGATGCCTTATATTTTTTTTGAAAGACACATGCGCGCTTCCAAAGTACTTTGAACTTACATTTACAACTCCCCACTTTAAAAGCTGTTAAAAATGCAATTGTCAACAGATTTTTTAAGCTGTTCTAAATAACGACCTCACGGATAGAGGGGTAAAAGGTCACCAATCACTAACAGAACAAAATAATTAGACACAAAATGATTGATCTGTGACTCTGTGACTTCGTTTTAGAATGTCGTCTTAGTATTGGTTAGTATACACATAGATTTTGTTTACTTGTGATTTCGTATTTTCCACTCCTTTTTTCTATGCAATCCACTTTGTTCGCCGTCTTGCAAAGCCCCCGAATTGTTGCGTGCATTCCGACAACATTGAAAGTGTTTTGTTTTCTAAGCTGTCCATACATACATGTATTTGTGTTTATGTTATTGCGGTAGTATCTAATCTAACCAGCAGCTGAGCACTGGCTTGTATATTTTGCACGACAGCTGGCTTTGTATTTTGTCCGGCGGTGGCGGTGCTACGTTTGTTGTCGGTTGTCGTCTGTCTGCGTGCCCTTCTTTCTCCTCTCTGTTCAGGTTTTCAGGTTGTTGACGTGACGTGAACTTGAGAGTGCGGGCTTTCTTCATTGTTGTCGTTTTTCTTGGTTGACAGTCATCTTATCTTTCATCTTACTTATCCTTTGCCTTGTCTTGTCGCCTTCTGGTACATTAATTTTATTTTGTTTTTTTTTATTTTACAACTACAGTCAACAGTGACTGACAGTGGTTTAAAAAAAAGAAAATCATTGTTCATTTTGTTACAGTAAACATGGGCCCTATTCAGGTTAATCAAGAAAATGAAGGGACAATTGTTGTCCCCGCGTCAAATAATGGAAAGAAGTCCAGCTTTGGTTCTCAGCAAAAATCTTTAATTCCTGTACCCAAAGCGTCGTCTTCCCCTAAAAATAACGAGAATGGTAATGTGGGAACTGTTCTGGTACAAAAGGTATGTATGATGGATATCAGAAGGTCGAAATAAGTTAAAACGGTCAACGGCGGTTGGTTGTAATAAACTGGTGGCATATCTATAGATAAGTCTTTTTATTGTGTATATTTAATAACATCTTTGCTTTAAAACATCTAGCCTCGCAAACCTCTTGCACCAATGCAAAATGCCGACTCCCCATTGTTGGGAAAATCATTGGGTAAATTCGAGCTTAGAAAGAGTGAAAGTAATGGGAATGGAACGCCAACTAAAGTTAAGTGCCTGGAGAAATCTACTGGGACGAACAAGGAAGTTACAGGATTGCCCGTTAATGTGCAGCTTCATAGAAATTTCCCAGGTACTCCGCAAAATTCTCCAAGTAAACTGAAGACAAGAAAGTCAAGCGTAACTGGAACTGGAAGTAGCAAAGCCGTTAAATCAAAAGCTGATGTCAATTCTGAAAGTAAGGCATATAGGTTTACATCTTAATTATGCTTGCAATAGTCAACAAATCCTAGTAATAAATATGCTACTGTCTACAGAATACATCAAATTCATTTTTAATTCAAAATATAGGTGACGAATCCATTGCGTATTGGAAGGAGTTGGCCGAGTCTCGAAGACAGGCACTGAATGATGCTTTGCAAGAAAACTATGACCTTCATAAGCGAATTGAGGAACTAGAAAAGGAAAATGCCAATTTAGAAGAAATAGTTAAGGAAGCTGAAAAGCTTGCGATAATGGTGAATGTATGTCATACACGTTGTATAATGCTACGTATTTAAATCATGCACGTTGTGTCCGGGGTTGGGCTATTACTTATAGATCTGTTATGATATATTTTATTGTAGAGTGCCGCTGAAGAGGATGATTTTGCTGGGCTTGATGAATCCGGAATTGGTGAAGCCACAGAGGGAACAGCTGTCTGACTTTTAAACGAACCGCCCACGATTCTCGAATGAGTTATACAGAGATTATCTTCAATCGAAAAACATGGACCTGTTATATTATCACTTGGTTGATAAGTTCATTATAAGAATGATTACTTTTTTGATGTTTTGGTCTCTGGTTAATTTTGTACTGAAAGTATATAGTAGGTATGTATATAACTACAATAATACATGTTTTAATTACTGTTTTTAATGTTAAATTATTGTCAATGTTGTCCGTTTAAGGATAATAATACTCCTTTTTTACTCGGCGTGTTTTTATTTTTTACCATAATAAATTTTACTTACTGAATTACAATTTCAACAGTATTTTCCATGCTTTATTTTATTATTTAATGCATTACGAATTGTTGATTTGTCATACTGCTGGCCTGAACCTCCACTGCTCCACGAATTTTTAAAAAAAATGTTTTTTAAATATCGCAAGCATTGAAAAGATTGGATGTTAGACAATGTAAATGCTGAAGTAAGATCTAAACTGCAAGCCATATTTAACATAAACGAACAACTTTTTCTTATCGGCGAAAAAAGATTTATGCAGTTTGCAACACATCAAAGGTATTGTATTATCCCCCTCTTCCGCAGAATTTTGTGACAAAATTAAAAGGATGTGTTCGTGATCCCAACAGAAAGGCATATAATTTTTATTAGACGGTAGACTTCTTCTTTTATCATGAAGAAATGTCTGCAATTTTTCAATGGTGACTTATTTAAGACGATATTATTCAATAACAAAGACAAACTACATAGTATTCGAAAATATCCTTTAAACCTTCAAAAGTTGACAATTTTAATAGGTTTGTCTCAAATATGTTGACAGGACGTAGTACGAACAGTAAAGGAAGTGGATAATGGAATTATTTGATTAAACATAATTATATTCATGTACTTATTATGCAAACCGCAGCAAGCCTTGCTTAGTCCATGACTTGTTGCGCTCATAGCTTCCCTGATATGCTTTGTATGGAAACGATAAAATCATGGTACTCCTTTCTTTCCCCAGAACTCGCAAGCTTTTCAGCAGACTATCAAGCACCGTTGACCTAGACCCTCAACCCAATTATAGCTACTGTGTAACTATAATTTTTTATCTAGGTGTACAATTGACCTGTCATGGACAGGTTTTGTCGGTAGCCTATTTCTGTATATTAATAACTATTATCAGTAATGTCCACTTACTTCTTTGTGTAATTGCATGTAAATGTCCATAATTTCGTAGTAGTTAATTATTGTAGTGATAGCAGACCCCACCGCCTACTCCATTACAGTACACACTACAGACACAAAAGTCTTATTTACCATTACAAATTTTATCCCAAGTTTGGCTGCTCTTTGAGCCATACAGTCACAAGAATATTATCGTACATTATTGCAATCTTATTGTGCATGTTAGGACAGTCACAAGTACTACATGACTATTGATCAGTGGGAAAAGTAGCCACTTAAATAATCAGGAAATGCTGTTACAAAAAACCCCCTACGAAATGTTATGCAAGACATAATATGTTATGTAGGTGCTTATTGTCTAATCATTGTGTACCTTGAAGTTAAAGACAGTCATCTTTTATATATAAGCTATCTGGACAGTACCTAAGTAAGCTCGAGTAAATGACTAAAAACATAAAAAAGAACAGTTGTAGTTGAACTTGGTACTTGCTTCTTGATGGGAATTTTGATTCAAAACAAAATGAGTGACAGGTTTATGGTGATACCGTGGGATTTTTAACAACATTATGCCTCCATCACACCTGCCACTAGCCCCAGGGATTCTTTTAGCTCTGTCGTCTTCATGTATGACACGCTTGTTGAATAAAGCAAAGTCAGAGTAAAGCAAGAAACAACTTTTTGCGAAAAAAAAACGGGTCGTATGTTACAATCATAACAATAGCATGTATGTGTGGGATGATATAATGCCTACTTAAAAGGTTCCCATAAAATACATTTTGAAAAGTACAAATTTAAATTTAAATAATATTTTTATCAGTTGTTGGATATAATTTTATATCAAGTCATTATTCATTCACTGTTACTTTTGCATTTCGAAACTTTTCATTTTGGTTCTTTTATTCTTTATTGTTTAAACCAGAGGGAAAGAAATTCTACTGAAAACAAGTCTTTTACAAAACCTAGAAAAACTAGAATATCCAAACTGCTCATTAATTAAATTTTTACAAAAGCCGTTGGATAAATGCTACATTAAGATTTACAAGATTGTTAGTCCATTCCATTTCCATTCACTTTTTGTCAAGTGTTCAAATAATTATTGTGTGTAGTTATCTGCACATAAAAATTTTTAAGTGAAAAATGAAATTCAAAATAGAAAAAAATTATAAACTTTTGTTACTTAATAATATAACATGCGCGTTCGTGTGCCTGCAGTAGAGAGAGAGAGAGAGAGATACCATTATACCATAAAAACGGCTGATAAGCAAAAACTACACAAATATCTTGAAGAATCTTTATTCCTAGTAGACGTAAATTATTGCTCTGTTGCGTAAAGTCAGGTCTGTTCTTATCTTTACAGCTATTCTCTCTCGCCCATATCTTTTCTCATCCCAGAGAATCTTGCGTGTTTTGCCAATTTACTGAATTTAAATTAAATGCGGTGCAAGGCACCAGCACACAAATTAAAGTTACGTGAACAATGGTAGCGTAGTACTTTTATACACGTATTAGAGTACAGCACCCGAATCACTTGAAGGAGCTATGCTAATTCTAATTCTCTCATTGTTTCTCATGGAATAAAGGTCATCCAGCCATAAAACGATTGAAGATGCGCAGGCGCGCTTATAATTTATATTAACGTTATCTAACTATGTTGCATATAACAGGGAACAAATTTGTACAACATACCTGCATACCATCATCATCATTGTAATCGTAATTACCTACGTATATTTAAGTTTGCTCTTCATCGGCAATACACACGATGTAGATACGAATCACATGTATGCATTATTACGGCGGAAAATCATTAACTGTTGACACGCCCAATTAAAAAGCATCCATTAACTATGCGATTTATACACAATAATTTTATCCATTCCATATTTTCTTGTTCGTGATATTGTCTAACAGCGTATTATTAATTATTAACCTCGCCTTTCTTTATAAATTACACAGAAGAGCCCCAGATTTATACATGCAAGCATATATTTTTAACAATTACCGATAACACCAAAATATTACCACGATTAGTAAAGTAAGTCATACGTAACCACTGCCCATACATGCATATATATAGCTATATATACCGATTCGCTTAATTAAAGATAGATGAGTAAATACACTGCTTAAATACGACGCGCAGCAGGAGAAATCAGCAAAAAATGCAAAAATGATGTTTATTCCACGTGACATGAGCCTGAAATCCTTTGGGTTTCCTTCACATCACCCTCACCACGTCACCACCCATTACCCATACATTGAATGAAAGTGAAGCGTCTTCATCGAAAACCCTGCTACTGCAACAAACACGCACTCATTCATGCGTTACCGTTACAGTAAACACCACACTATCATTGCTGCTGCGCTGCGCTGCACTTAAACGTTTGTTGACCACTAATAATGATCAATATATCTTGTGGGTTTTTCATAATAGTTACATGCTAACTAACCAATAAGTCAGTCAAGTGTGTACGGTCAGTAAATAGGAAAGGAATTAAGGGAATTTTTTTATTATTAATTTGTATCACAGGTATAGTTGCGTTTCACGAGAACAACATAATAGAACTTTATTCTTCGTATGGGCTGGGATACAAAAAAACAACGAAGTTGCATGCAATTTTGTATTAAGTATTTAAACTCCACGTCCTTAGTTTGCATTTTGCATCCAGTGTTATCTTCTTGCATGTCTTGTTCAAAAAGATACAATTTGGAGTTGTTTTTCCTTGTTGTTATTGCCGTGCTCTGCATGTCTGCATGCTTGTGTTTACGATTATAGTTCAAGAGCTAAAGGTACCTACGCAATAAAGAAGGTCACGGGGCATGGCGAGTACATGACTCATCATACGTTATGAGAATTACCAATTACTAATGTGAACATTACTACACCAGAGCTTAAAAGTAGCAATCAGGGATATCTGAGTAGCCCTGAGGATAAGATCTGATCGCGGCCAAGCCAGTTTCCAGTTGTGCTTCATCAAAGAGCTTGCGCGAAAAGAATTTCAAGTTACATATTCGCTGTGTGGGGCGAGCTATTTTATTACGAATTGGAGGTGGTGCGTTGTAAAAATTGAAAAAAAAACTTGTGTTATACCTTCAAAGTTGGTGAACTTGCATTGCAAGTTACATATTAAACTGAGGTGTTTGACGCAAAATGACGCGTTTTATATTGGTGACCCTGTTTGTCTTCGGAATCTCCTTTGGAGATGACGCAAGTGCACAAATATTTTTGTCGGAGGCGTACGCTGAAGGAAATTGTATCAAACCTCCACCGCCAAAGAACCAGATTGATGCAAATTGGGTAGCTATAAATATTCTTCATTGAATTAATTTTTTTTTCTTCAATTTTACAAGATTTTAAATATTAAAGTGTTTAAAATATTGTTGGAAATGTCTACAGTTGGTGACTCAAAAGACTTTCTACGTTCCGCTAGCCAGTCAAAGCACCTTCCACCGATATGCAGAAACTTTCATAAGTAGAGTGGGAGTCACTGACGATGACATCCATTCCATGTGCTTAACCATCGACCTGGCCACCAGGTTAGCTATCTACTACTTCGTTGTTGTTGTTATTTTATTCGGATATTTTCTTGTGTAACAGCGTTACTTTAATGTATGTTCCATCACAGTGGTCCAGGTCTCAATATCACGAATACAGGTTACGATCTCCGTGAATTCCGCCAATCGTGCCAAGCTGGGGATGTCGCTGGCCACTTTTTCTGTGTTCCCGTTCAAGGTTCAGCTGGAACAAATCCACCTCGAGCTGGAAAATCGGATTACCATATTGCTTCCACCGATAATAATTCCTTCCTTTTCATTGTTCGTTGTATTGACGGATTCTTTAAAGATTATCTCCTTCTTACCACCAAACCTGCCATTTCTCAAGATATCTACACTAAAGCAGTACAAACTGCGCGAGAACTTGGCTTCGACGAGAGAAGAGTAGAAGTTATGCCATACGACTCTTGTCTACGCACTGACCGCTTTATTTCCGCCGTTAACTATGGATCAAACAGTAGAGGCCGTGTTCCAGCCCCAAATAGCTACGGAATTCCCCCATTCTCGAATGCACCATACCAATTAGGTTCGAATGACCTTCGAGGAGGGAGTGGTTCCCAACCTATCGTTGGTCCAGGACCATTTCCCTTTAGAAAGTAATAAAGTACCAAACTAAACGGTTGATTGCTTTTAACTCTATTTTCGCATTTACGCAAGATTGTTGTAATAAACCATATGTAATATGATTTTTAAAATTAGTAGTTAAGAAATGAATAGAATAATGGACGATGCCACAGTGCCAGTCTTTGTTGTCTTCGCTGAGTGACACCATGGTACGCTATCCTAGATGTACATCGTACGGTTGGGTATTTTGTCAATGTATGATCTTTTACGCGCCAATTGTAGTTTATTTTTATCTGTCAAAAAATAAATAAAAATAAATAAATAAAATACAACTCATTCCTTCTTGAACTTTGGACTTTACCCCTCTGTCCTGGGAAATCGTAAAGCTAAAAGAAGGATACATCAAGTTACATTCATTTCATTCATTCCATTTCTTTTCGTCCACCACGATCCACCATTGGCTTGGAACATTTTTCCGTCGAACTGAGTGAAAATATAATACACATAATTTAAGATGTTAGGACGGTTATTTACAAAGTTGGGGAAACCTACTACTACCGTTATTCTTAGTAGATTTGACTCAGGTGTTGTGCCAAGTTCTTCCGGTGCGATTTCCTCAGTTATTTTTCAAAGGACAATGAGCTCAAAAGCAGAAAATAGTAGTTACCCATCATATGAAACACTGACCGTCAAATCGGTGGCACCATTCGTGATCCATGTGGAGTTGAATCGCCCAGACAAGCGGAATGCTATGAACAAAGCTTTCTGGCGGTACGTTTGTTAATTAGTTAGTATGTTTGTACTTTATGTTAAAAGTATTGTTATCTTTGACGAGCTGGGAATTCACTTGTGTATTTTTGAAATTTTTAGGGAAATAAGAGACTGTTTCAGAGACATAAACAATGATGCGGATTGTCGCAGTGTTGTTCTTAGCGGGTCAGGAGTGGCGTTCACTGCGGGCCTTGATATGACCGACATGTCTGATTTTTTTGACACAATTAAGTCGGAGGGTGACTTGACACGAAAAGCGAAATTATTTTACAATTTTGTTCGAGAATATCAAGATTCCTTTACTGCGCTGGAAAAGGTAAAAAATGAAGCTTGGGAGAAAAATTTGCTTTTTCTGTGGTATGTCTAGCTATTGTTGTTGTTATAATTATTCAAGTGATGAATCCAACAGTGCCATAAACCAATCATTGCGGCAGTTCACGGTGCTTGTGTTGGTGGTGGGGTTGATTTAATATCATCTGCAGATATTCGCTACTGCACACAGGACGCGTTCTTCCAAATTAAAGAAATTGACCTTGGTAGGTACTACTGTAATCTGTAACGCGCTTACAATAGTATTTGTGTTTTTATTTCCTGTTGGCCCATGATTTCGCCAATAACTTTATTTCTATTTTAAAAATACTTCTGTAGGACTAGCTGCCGATGTGGGCACATTACAAAGAATGCCAAAGGCAGTTGGGAATGACAGCGTTGTTCGTGAACTGGCGTACACCGCTCGAAAGTTTCTTGCGGACGAAGCCAAATCAATAGGGTTTATTGGACGGATATTTTCAAATAAACCAAGGTGTGTGGTGCAAGTGCACTAGTTGACTTTAAATTAAAACAATTATATTTTTTCATCGTTTTGTTGCATATATATTCATAATTAATTAATATATTTAATGCAAATTTTGTTATGTTCATAGCATGATGGATGCTGCATTGGCACTAGCTACCCTTATTGCTGAAAAATCACCGGTCGCTGTACAAGGAACTAAAGTTAATTTGAACTATTCAAGGGACCATACAGTAGATGAAAGTTTGGAATACATGGTATGACACAGCAATAAGAGCAAACAATTTGACGTTGTTAGCTACATTACCACTATAACATTTTTCCTTGTGCCCTTAATCCTACTGGCTGTGTCTTGTGTGTATATTTAAAGTTGCTGATTTGAAACCCCCTGTTATGTCAGTTTTAAATATTAAATATCATATTTAAAAAAATATTTTTAGGCTCAATGGAACTCGGCCCGTCTTCAAAGCGAAGACCTAGTGAAAGCTGTAATGGCCATGATGAACAAAGAGAAACCAGTTTTCTCCAAATTATAACTTATAAAATTAACAGCATGAAATAACCAAAGCTGTAATAATAAAAATGATATTATCACTAAATTTACGATACACGGGTATACAAAATTAAAAGTCTACAGTAAAATTTTCATTTCATAGAAACTGTTAGTTTTCCTAATGGACCAATTTTAGCAAGGTTCTCTATTCAACAAAATGTAGTTTTTATTTTTCAAACCATTTTTTCACAAATTCAGAAAATAATAGCAGTGGGGAATGTATACACATTCGCATTACTCCCATAACAAATCTTTCATATGCATTTCCCTTCTTGAATCACGAATGGCGATGATCTGGGATTACTAATAAAACTTCAGTAAGTTTGCAGAGGTGGCCTTACGCTTTCTTCAGGGGTCAACCAATAAAAATTCGACTTTATTCTACTTAAAAACGAAACGCGAGACTATCAATAACCGAAAATAAAACTTCATACGCGTCAGCGGCTGTGGCTGATGTGCATAAAATGTCAATTTGAATTTGACGATTGAATAACTACGGTCTAAATCGTCTAGCAAAAATAAAAGTCCATCTGTGTCAGTATATTCTCTAAATATGAGATGTCGTATCGTGCCCATCTGTAAATGAACACTTTACAGAAATAAATACACTAAAGGAATGCAAATTATTATTTCATTTTTCAACACATCCCTTCCGAGCAATGAGATTCCAAGATGCGTCTTCTGCTTCCGATCCGAGTGATGGGAAACGATTTACAAAATTCATCAAACTCAATGGAATTCATCCCAA
>JAHZNE010000856.1:0-14950 GCA_027744055.1 Callyntrura sp. NNG-2020 | reverse complement strand
CGTTGTCGTTGTTGTCGTAGTTGTAGTCGTCGTGCTCGTCGCTGTAAAATACACGAAATAATTTACATAATTTTAATTAAAATATTTAAATAATGTAATCATGTCGCCTGGTAACCGCGTTCACTCACGTTCTCCGAACTTGTTGGCGGCGTCAATTTTCTTGGAGTCGGTGCTGTCGATGTAGTCATCATCGTAGTCGTCCTCATCATACTCGTCCTCGTCCTGGTCGTCGTCATCCTCTTCATCCTCATCCTCATCAACATCATCAGCGCGGGCGTTGAAAACGCCAAGATCGTGACTGAAGGTGTTCTTGCCTACATGCGTCTTATCAATGGGACAGCACACAAACTCTACTCCCGCAAAGAGCCCAACGCCACAGGGCAGCAGAATGGCGTAGCTCTTGAGTTCCATGTTCCTGCTGTCGCAGCTCTTCTTGGCGGTGATGTTCCAAGCCTTGGTCTCCAAGCACGTGGAAGCGTTGTGGATGTGATCAAAGATGCAGGGGCTGGGCACGAGCAACGCGTCGCTCTGAAACGGAGACTCCAAGCAGCGGTACGGGGTGACCCAAACCCCGCCGTTCCTGTTCTCCTCCCTCCCAACACACTTGACCTTGCCCTGACCACCACCGCTCGTGCCGCTTATCTTGCAGAGGTTGTTTATCTTGACCTGTTTGTTAGCTTCCACTATGTTCGTTATGTCCTTGTCCGGGTACAGGCGCTGGCAGTGGCGCAGGATCTCCAGCTTGTCCTTCGTGCACGTCGACTTGCGGGACAGGTCAGGCAACCACTCTCCAGACTTTGTCACGTACTGGGTTATGTACTGAGGGTAGTTCGGCTTCGAACGACGACGCGAGCCCGTTCCCTGGTTACTCGACGAGAAAATGTCGTCGTTGTCGTTGTACTCGTCCACCGGACCACGCGACTTTGTTATACCTGATGTAGGAGGGCAGAATATCGCCACCTGCACACACAACACACTCGTTACCACCGTTACTTTCACTTAATCGCTACCCCCATCCAATAACTGCTAACCAACCGCTTACCTTGGGTTCAAAGTGCTGTTGCTGTGCTCCAGTTTGCTGGTTGCTAGAGAACGCATTTGACAGTTTCTTTGTATCTGGCTCTGGTGCTGGAATTGACGCCGCTGACTGGGTGTCTTGGTTACTTCCCTACGGATACAAACCCCAAAAACAACACAAACAATAGTAAATAAACGTACAAAAAACAGTAGTAAAGAATGAGTGGTTGTCAATAGGAACGACGTTACTTTAACGTCCGAGCTGGAACCGCTGCCCTGAGTGGGCGGACCGCCGCCGGAGGTCCCCCCATTGTTGCCGTTTGCTGTGCCGTAAGCAGCGTGAGAGTGTGGGATAAGGAGCGAGGCTATTAGAAGTGCAAATAGGGCCCCCATCCTGGCACAATCGAATGATCTCATTTTGAACCGCATAGCAACCGTCCGGATCAGTAGAATCTCATGGCAGGGTGAACGGATATTAATTAAAGAGAAAATTTGGAATTTAAAATCCTGTATTCGAAATACACGCAAAAAATCCTTATTTTTTTAAATGGACGTTCGATGGACAGAGTGATACAAGGATAGATAGATAGAGAGAGAGAGAGAAAATCCTCACAACAACACACACGTAACCACGGAAATATACTATCCACGACCGAGTATGTACACCTATATCATCATCATTATAATATATCATCAACAAATTCGATATAACGCGAAACTACGCCTACGTTATATACACACGCGAAAAAAAATCTCTTATATTTATTTTTTTTGTACGGGGGCTCTTGTTTCTATAGCAGAGAGAAACAGCTCAGGACTAGGACACAGCGACGACGAGCAGGACGGCGAGTACGTCTACGACGAAAAGGAGAGAGACAACACGAGAGGGTGAGTTATTTTTTGAGTGCGCAGGAGTGCTTCTTCTTCGTCGTCAAAGGGATGTACTTACCTTTATACCCTATATACTTCTCCTTTCTTATTATTACAGTCCTATCCACCTCGTACTACGACGTAGTCATGGGGAGCTATCGTGTTGCATCCTAGGCACAGGGGCAGCGCGTGAACAACACCAAATGCCCGAGTCAACACGAACGGGAACACTATACACAACAGCCAGTGTGTGTGTGTACCAACTTATCCAACCACCAAAGATCTACACCGTTACGGGGCTGTTCATTCCAACGGATGGGGGAATTGGAAACGGCGTTTTTATACTCGGGCTTTCTAAGCGGAGTACGGGGAGTGTGGACGGCGCGCTTGGTGTTTTGGTGTTGCGTGGGTCTCCTTTTTGGGAGATTTTTTTTTGGGCAAAATTGCTTTGTTGTTACGTAGCAACGAGCAGGTGTTAACGAGAGCGTACGCATACGTGGGATTTTTTATGCAGTTTTTTTTGGGGAATTTGGCTGTTGACGTTGTCAGGAGGATAATGATGATGATGAGGCTTCGAGGACGCGACGGAGCGATGGCAGGTGGTTATGACAAGAGTTTGCGTGTGGGTAATAATAACGTGTATGCTAGAGTGTGGTGATTGGTTGCGATGGAGAATAAAATGAGATGGGGTGTTGAAGAAATAAATAAATTTATTCGAATAGAATCTCTCGTGAAACGGTTTGGTTTGAAAGAGTTCACTCCCCGCCCGCCGTCGGCTTCTCCGCCGGCTTGTCACCCCCGCCGCTCGTCTCGCTCGTCTCCGTGGGGTGCTTCAGGAACACCAGGATGAATATCGAGTCTGCATTTTTTTATATCAAACATCATTACTTAATTGTACTCTTTTTATATCGTAGCTATAGTAACGGTGACTCACATAACACGAAGCACAGGCCCATGGACGCGATTCCGAACACGAACAAACTCAGCTCGGGTTGCTTATACCGGTTTTTCTGCAATCGCGGGATAGGGACCATTTAGAACATTTTACTTTTTTACGTTTCCATGAACACGAATTTGGGGAATTACCTGTAACCAATCCAGCACCTGCTCCTGGTTCATCATGTCGCCTCTGTAGATGCTGGGGAATTTTCTCCTAAAGTACACTAGCGCAGGGATCTACGCAACATCACACAACTCATTACATCCACGCACACATTAACATATTCACATCCGGTTTTTTTTTCGACAAAAAATATTGTTACCTTAGTGACGCCCCATTTTTTGGCGTACTTGGTGTCATCAATCCTGACAAAAATGATGTCCAAGTTGGTGGCTTCCTGGTCGACGCGCTCCAGCTCGTCGAGAATCTCCGCGCACTTTGGACACGCCTCCGCACTCGACTCAACTATACCCGGATATTTATTTTAATTAATTTTTTAAAGTTGCCATGGCGATGACGCGTGAAAAAGATAATGATAACGAGTAACTAACAGAACCAAACGGTGACAAAGTCGTTTTCGTCGAGCAGTTTCTCTAGCATCCTCCTGTTGACCTCTTCGATTTCGTCCTTGAGCTCGAACGCCTCGTTGCTGGTCAACCACCCGAGGATAGCAGCTGTGTCCATGAGATCGCCTTCGTACTGGAGAATGGTGCCGCGTCTGAAGTACACTAACGTGGGGGTGGTCATGATCCCGTACTCGGCCGCCGTGTCGCCTTCGACGACCTTGACCATGTCGATCCCGTACGCGTCGCTCTCGTCGTCAATGTTCTCCAACTCGGCCAGAATGTTGTCGCACTCCTCTCCGCACTCGTCCTCGTCGTCTACACAACAAGCGAACAGTTGCCTTGGCGATATAGAGAATTAAGTATTTTTAAGGAGTAGACAATAGAGAAGATACTCACAAAAGAAGACGGCGAGGAAGGGACTGGTGGTGATGAGTTTGTCGAGCATCTTCTTGTTAACCGCTTCGATCTCGTCCGCCAGCTCCCGGTTGTCGTCGTCAGTCAGCCACTCCAGCACTGCAAACATTTAAAAATTTAAACAAACTCGCACCAGTTATTATGCTTACGTAGTATAACACTGCTAACCAGTTTCCTCGTTTTTGAGCTCTCCCTCGTAGAGCTAGGGGGTTACCGTTCCGGAAGTACACGAGCGCTGGGAATGTGGTGATACCGTAACGTTTAGCGAGCTGCGGGTCCGCTATCTTCACCATGTGGATACCTGCGACAGGCAACAAAAACATCCAGTCCCTCAAAAAATACCGTTCCAAAAATCACCTCCACTTGGAGTCAACTCAAGAGTTATCACGGTTAAACTCCAAAGTTATCAGTGGTTAAACTCCAAAAAATAAGAGTTGAATAAACTTTACCGTAAGTGTCGCACTCGTCGTCGATTTTCTCGAGTTCCATGAGAATGGTGTCGCAAGCCCTGCATGGCTGCTTATCTAAACAAACGAACGTAAACGATAAGCACGAAAACCTGGCGCAAACATAAAAAGTGCAATAAAAAATTACAGAAAAAGACGGCAAGGTAGTGAGTCTCAAGAATCTCCTGTTCGAGCATGCCCCTGGTGACGAGTTCGATCCTGGACTCTGTCCTGTGGTCAATGACCCAGTGCAACACATCCTCCTCACTGGTGAGATCGCCTTCAAACACACTTGGAACGCCGTTGGAGAAGTAGATGAGAGCGGGGAACTCGTGGACGCCTTGACTGGACGCAAAGTCGAGGTCGGGAGTGCGGTAGAACGTGACCCCATGGCGCGCTACTTCGTCGTCAACGTTCTCGATTTTCGTTAAGATTTCGCGGCATAACGCGCATCCAGCCAAACGAGCTGCAAACACAATCGACATTTTAAGCGACATGATAGTTATCGTTGTCAAGGTAAACGCATATTTACTAACCAGCTTCCTGTTCGGGACTTTCTCCTTTGTCCTCGCCGCCGCCCTTCTTCTTCTTCTCCTTCTTAGGCTGCTTGTCAGGGTCGCACGCCGTACACTTTGCCCTGTTATCTACAACACAGCATATAAAGTACGTTAATAAATGCACAATAAAAGCATAACCCAAATGCACTTGTCTTACAAAAGTAGATGACGACACTCCCAGCGTTGTCGTCCTCCTCGTTGGACCCATCACCCTGCACCAGCTTGGCAACCTGATCGCCAGTAACCTCCTGAATGGCGTTGCCGCCAGGGTCTTTCCTCATGAGGAGCCACTCCATGATTTTCTGAGGCGACCGCAGGTCACCGGCAAAAATAATAGGCTCCTCCGCCCCCAAACTAAAAAAAATGTTTAAATTAAATCTCTCCCCATGACGACGGTTTGTAAAATGCGAATAACGCTGATTTTCACTACCTGAAGTACAGCAAAGCGGGTAACGCGTGAACGCCCCAGCTCTTGGCGAGTTCCCAGTCGTCGATGCGGACGAAAGCGATTCCGTTCTGGTCCGCGTCGTCGTCAATCTCCTCCAGCGCCGAGACAACGCGCTCGCACCTACGCAACAATTAAATTATCAATCCCGTCGAAAACTCCACGGCGAGAATGTAATAAAAACGTAACTGTTTGCAGTCAGTCTCGCTGAAGAATAGAACGGCGAGGTGGGGTGTGGTGTCCCTCATCCGCGTCAGCATTTTCGCATTGACCACCTCGATCTGGTCCTTCAGGATCATGTTCTCCGGCGCCGTCAGCCAGTCCAGCATCTCCTCCTCGTCTACAAACAAATACAAGTTGCCACAGTAACGTTATATGTCACGGGGGTGGATATAAACATAGAGGGAACGTACCTTCGAGGTCATCTTCGTACTTGATGTGTCGCCCACGCCGGAAAAGCACCAAACCTGGCGGGTCCCTTATCCCGTACCTAAGGGACGAAGTATAATAATTGACAGTTCAGCTAAAATACGTTTTAAATACGTTTTAAATACGTTTAATGAACGTTTAATGAACGTTTTAAAAACGTTTTTAGAACTCTTTAAAAACGTTTAATAAATAAAGTTGATAAATAAATAGAGTGGATCTAACTTTTTCCCCATGAGAACGTCCGGCATTTTGGCGATGGGAATGCCGAAAGCGGCGGCGTCCTCCGCGATGAGGGACGCGCGTCTGAGCGTGCGGGAAGAAGGCTGATCCGTGTAATTGGTAACTGCAAAGTAAACAAAACGCACGTAACCACAGTAACAGAGACGCAAACCAAAAACTCTCTAAAAAAATCGATAAAACTGGCGTACAGAAAATGACGGCGAGGTAGTCCGAGTCGCCAATAAGGTCGTCAAGGTCAACTCGAGTGAGTTCCGGAAGTGCCTCGAATTTTCGCTGGTAGACGAGCCAGTGGAGCACCTCCCCTTCCTCTAAGAGGTCGCCTAAGAAACAGGAATGGTGATAGGAAAAAGAGAACATGTGTGGGCGCGCGCGAGAGAGAGATCGTGATGAAGCTTGTGACATGTTGTGATGCTGCTGATATGCGAAATAAATACGTAACCACGGATACTGATTAAAATTGATCGATCCCGTTTGTATTTACTATCCAATTATAAGAAGAATTGATATCACAAAAGAGAAAAAAGACCGGAGAGGCTCCAAATGACGTAATAATAATAAATAATTGTGTAGTTGATTAGCAACGCAATTGAGCAAGTTGAAATATAAATAAGTAATTATTGCACGTGTTTGAGTGTAAAATTTAGTGAAAAGATCCCGGAAGAGTCGAAAGAAAAAAAGTGCTTGTCGCCGGCGTTACTTAAACATCTTGATAACCTTCTTGACAATTTTCCCGAGCATCGAGTCCTGCTTCCTCTTTGACGGTTTCGACAACAGCGAGTCGGTGTCGGAACGACCTAAAACAACACACCACGAGTCAGTTACACAGTTCACCACGGCAACGTAACAATAAAAGATAAAAATGAATAATTGATAGTGAAGTGTCTCTCTCTCAGAAGCGCAACGGAAGCTGGGGATAAAGAAATAATAATGAACGCACTCTAGCGTGAGAATAACGGGTTACTCTCCATAGTAACTAGTTAGAAAGTAAAAAAGTGTAGCTTGCCTGACAGTTTCCCGGTCCTGAGTATTTGCTCTCGCACGCGTTGTCTCCTCTGTGCCTCCTCCGGACTGATAACCTCGGTGCTGTCGTTATCGTCCTCGTCCCCTCCGCCGTCGTCGTCGTCCTCGTCTTCATCCTCGTCGTCATCTTCCTCGTCGTCGTCGCCATGACTCCCGCCGTACTTTCTCCGACAGTAAGCCTCACACTCAGAACATGGCATGCGCATGCTCATCATCATCATCATCCCCTTCCGTTGCGCTTCTCTTACCCTTACCTTCGCACATCCCTACTGACTCGGGGCAGCACCGGTAACGCTGCGGGTTTCGCGTTGGCGACAGGAAGCTGGGGTACTTATCATCATCGTCGTCATCATCATCGTCATCATCATCATCATCCACTCCGTCATCATCATCATCATCCACTCCGTCATCATCATCATCATCGTCATCATCATCATCATCATCATCCGGCTTGTTATCCTGGAGCGTCATGTACACGCACCTCGGCGAGTCTACGAAAGTAGCAAAAGTTNGTTATCCTGGAGCGTCATGTACACGCACCTCGGCGAGTCTACGAAAGTACCAAAGGTTAAAAGTCTCCATAGGAACGGTAAAGAGTAAGAGTAAAAGCGTATATGCTCACCCTGAATCTTGATTCCTTCAGCGATGGTGTAAATCTTCCTCATCCAAGCAAGGACAGCTTCCTCATCCAAAAGCGACCCTTAACCAAAACGTTTATTCACGCGTATATTAACGTTGCTAGGTAACGTTGCTAACACTCGTGTATGAAAGAGTAAGTATGAAAAAATAGATAGAAGCAAAACAATGCAAGCGACAACATGAGGTGTTTATGAACGTGATCTCTCTCTCGGTGTTATTCCACTGCTGTCATATCCCGCTCCGTCACAGATCCCCACGACAACGTGAGGATCGGTGGGGGAGCATTGAGAAAGCGTTAAACGGTAAAAAAAATTAGAAGGAGTTGCGATAGTTACCTCTGTAAATGCTGGGCGCGCCTCCCTGGTAGTACACGAGTTTGGGAAAGTCGCGTATCCTGAGTTCCTCCTCGGCGACGGCGGTGTCATCGGTGCGGACAAAGTGGATCCCGACGTCGTCGGCCTCGTCGTCAATCTTCTCCAGCTCTGCCAGCACCGCGTCGCACGTGACGCAGTCGTCATCGTCTACACACACATTGACATGGTAACGTAACAATCACTAGGTTGTTTTGGAAAGGTGTAATAGGTGCTCTTACGGAAAAGCACAGCGACGTGGTCTAGTTCGTCGAGGAGCATCCTGAGAGTCCTGTGGTCCACTACCTCGATGGTGTCCCTGTCCGCCTCCTTGAGCTTCATGACCCAGTCGAGCACGGCCTCCTCGCGACTGAGGTCCCCTGGGTAGATCATGGGGAACTTTTCGCGGAAGTACACGAGCGTGGGGAGGGGGTCGAGGTCGTACTCCCTCAGCATCGCCTCGTCGCTGATCTTGACGAAGGCGATGTTGGCAGCGTCCGCCTCGTCGTCAATGTTCTCCAGCTCCTGCAGGATCTTCACAGACTTCTTGTCCGACTCCCGGTCTACACGCACGCATTACCACGTCAAAAACGCTTTCTAAAACGTGCATTTAAAATTAAAATTAATTTACGCGGATGCTACACTCACAGAAGTACACGACGACGCTCTCGGTGGTGTCTAGGAGCCTCTGGAGCATCTTGAGGTTGACCTCCTCGATCCTGTCGGGCAGTTCGAGACTCGAGTCGTCCGTGAGCCACGTGAGCACCTCGTCCTCGTCGAGCAGGTCGCCCTTGTACACGAGCGGGTCCTCGTTACGGAACAGCACCAGCGCAGGAAACTGTTTAATCCCTAGCGTCTTGCTAGCGAACGTAGTCTCCTCCGTCGTTACCATGACGATACCAACTTCGTCTACGTCGTCGTCAATAGACTCCAGCTCCTACAACAACTCACCCGTTAACATCAACAACTGCACGCAACCCGATAAATTACTCATAATAATTATCTCCATAGTTACGTCAAGTATCTCGTCGCAGTCGCTGGGGTCGTCCTCTCCCTCCTCCTCCATTACGCAACCACACGTTTACGGTTACAACTACACAGAATATCATAAACGTATGGGGGTAAACTCACAAAAGAGCGTCGTGACGTAAGGGTGTCTCTCGATGATCATGTCGAGCATCTCGTCGGTGACCTCCTCGATCTCGTCGCTCTTGAGTTGGTGTAGCAACCAGTTGAGCGTGGCCTCCTCGTCAGTCAAGTCTCCCTCGAACAAGTGTGGAATCCTGTTTTCAAAGTACACGAGGCTCGGGACCCCGATCCCCAGCTCGTGCACCTTCGTCATGTCCGAGATCTTCACGAAAATTATCCCGTGCTTGTCGCACTCGTCGTCAATCGTCTCCAGCTCCTCGATGATCTTCTGACTCTTGCGCTGATCCTTGTCGTCTAAGTTACCAAACACGCCATTAGCACACCACGCACCCCAAGCCACACTGCAGGAGAGAGGGGCAAAATCCCAGAGCAGAAACAGTCGAGGGGGTTTGGGCCAGAGAGGTTACTTTCATAAGAACTCGGGCGGGTGGATACCTGTTGCTACGGGGACACCTTCTAGTGTGCTTGTTTCAAAATAACTTCAAAACACCGGGTCATATTTTCAGGGAAACGCATTTTTTTGTATTACCGTATTCTTGCTAATGATCGCAGGGGTTAAAATTACGGCTTGTGAAGCAAGCAGTTACAGAGTGAATTTAACGCAAGATCCTGCTGGATAAGTGTAACGTTAGCAACGGAAAAAGTGCCGAATCATGATTTTTTAATAATCGTGACAATTTTTAAAAAACAATTCACTTTTAAAAGACCGCGAATGCAATTAGCGACTTTACGGTAATACGTAATAAGGCAAATAAAGACAAGAGCAGTATAGCCCTTGATGAAAGAAAGGCGTTGACTCCCCATAGCAAGGTAATAGATAGCGAGATAGAGAAAAGAGAGAAAGAGTATTGATACCACGGTGACAATGCTAAATGACGGGTAAAACACGGATATATAGCAAAAGACTGCGTTGTGTGGATAAAAAGAGAGAGAGAGAGAAAGAGAGAGAAATCGTGATAACGGATACCACCGGAGGAACTAAAAAAAAGTAAAATCCGCTACTAAGGCCTACTCTCACGTGTAAAATAAATAATAATGCGCATCGACATAAAGACCTTTAACTTTGGACTTGGTAACCATGTGCGTGTGAATAAACAGACCAAAGTGTTAGTAAAGCCACGAAACGTAAAACACGACGAAATACACGAAACACTCATGCGCAGTATCGGAAACACGGGCATGCGAAGGAGGGGCGATACAATAAGTAAACGAGGTTACTGGGTGACGTAGCGTTAGTAACGGAAAAAATTGTAGAAAAAAAATGTGGTGTAAAGCAAACTAATAGAGTATCGTTATATAATGTGCTTACAGAATAGAACTGCGACGTCGTCGTGCTCCGCTATACATAACAATCATACAATTTAAAGTGTACACGAAGAAGAAACACACGAGAAGAGAGAAACACACCAAACACACCAACAACTGACGCAGCGTTGCTATCACGACACTCTCCACCCCCGGGGCATCTCATCCACTTCCGGGTGGGAATGTCAAATGGACAAGTTCGAACTGTCGGAAACAGCGCTTCCGGTTCGGAACGTCGAACTGAGTGTCGTGTACAGCTCCACTGCGGGGGAGTGTTGGTGAGTCGGTGTGGTTTCCGTAACTACTAACACGACAATTTAATAATTTTACTAGCTTACTTATATACACAAAAGTATGTATAAACTTTTGTTTCATGAATTAAACTTTTTTACTCCTCACAGTATTGTTTATTCAAAAGTTGAGTATTTTAGTTGCTAAGTAACGTAAGTGTTTTTTTTGGTGTGAGTTATTTTTTATATACACTCTCGTTGATCGTGTTTTCCTAATAACCGATTTTCATAATCATTTGAAAATAATTAAGAATAGAATTTAGGATTAATTAAATTAAGAGTAACTTTTTGTGTTGAAAAGCGGTGATTAAGAGTGCAATTGGCCCTACTGACAAGTGAGTAGCCTACAATTAAGTATCCAAGTGAGTTATCCTTCCTCTGTGCGTACTTGTGCGTATGAAAAAAAGTAATAAAAAAAAGTGCAAGACATACGAAACATGCCGTGACAATATTCTGGTCGTTACACGTTACCATGCCAAAATGCCGTGATAATCAAAATGCAGAGAGAGATTTTAAAAAAAATTATTGTACAAAAAAACGCTGGAAACAATTACGAGGGTACCACCAAAAATACGCATAATACCCGCCAGTCTGTTGTGTTTGTGTGGTAAAATTATTGTATGCTCCTATAGTAACTATCAGAATATCCCTGTCTTGAAATTAACATTAAGATTATGTTGCTATAGTGATGTGATGTTTGTGTGTGGGTGTGTGTGACGGTGAGTACTTACAAAACACGACGGCCAACTGCTGGTTCTGGTTGATGAGCATGTTGAGCATCTCGTCGGTGACCTCCTCGATCTCGTCGCTCTCCATCTGGTCACGCAGCCACACCAACACCTTGTCCTCCTTCGTCAGGTCACCCTCGAACAGCGTCGGGATCGAGTTCTCAAAGTACACCAGCCTTCAACAGACAGTTTACATCTTTACATTCCAGGCAACTCGAATTAAGCTTTCCCCTTACTCGTCGCGGCGCAAACACGCAGGCGGCGGAAGTAAAGAGGTGAGGGGGCACAAATATCAATGTGCGATACCTGTCCCCCTCTTCCATGTGATTTCCGTCGCCACTGATTCAAAACTCGATTTAGTCCTAAGCAGCGTTTAAAAAACAAAAATGAACTCACGTTGGGGTGGAGTCTATGCCGTACTCTGCTGCCTCCTTGAGATCGTCAATTTTGACAAAAGCCATCCCCATGGCATCGCACTCGTCATCGATATTCTCCAGCTCCGCAAGCACCATGTCGCTCTCTTTCCCATCCTCGTCGTCTAAACAAGAAAAATGTTGGATAAAAATCGCGATGGCAACGGATAGCGAATTAAAAAGAAGTAGGTAGCGTAAAGTCGCACAGAATAGAACGGCGAGGTGTTTGGTTTCCCTGATGAGCCTGTCGAGCATCTCCGCAGTGACGTCCTCTATCTCGTCGTTTTCCTTTTGGTGAAGGAGCCACTTGAGGACGTCGTTCTCGTCCCTGAGGTCGCCGTCGTACACGTTGGGTATTTTGTTTTTGAAGAACACGACGGCGGGGGTGTCGTCGATGCCCCAGTCCTTCTGCGCCTTCCTGTCGTCCGTCTTGACAAACTGAATGTCCGCGTCACCCGCCTCGTCGTCAATGTTCTCCAACTCGATCAGCACCTGCTCGCTCAGCGCAGAGTTGTCCACTGCAAAGATGGTAAAGACAACCCAACATTTAAAACACGTCGTCACTAACGAGACAAGCGTAAAATTCAAAACTCACAAAACAGCACAGCGAGGTGATCTACGCTCTCAACGAGCGTCCAAAGCGCCTTGGCAGTGACCATCTCGATTTCCTCGTCGTCGTCATCGTCCCCTGTCGACTTGTTCGTGATGATCCACTCGAGTACCTCCTCCTCCTTCGTCAAGTCCCCGTCAAACACTATCGGGATCTGGTTCCTATAGTAAACCAGCGCTGGGAGTCTGTCCAGGTTGTACTCGTCCGCCAGCTCCTCGTCGTTTATCTTCACAAACGCCACTCCCAACTCGTCCGCCTCGTCGTCAATGTTCTCCAGCTCCCTGAATTCACCACACAACACCCATTACATTTATCCCCAAACGCTTTCACTCCAAACGCATTGTTCCACTTTCACGCGCTTTCACGTTACAATGTTCCAAACCACTTGTTGTCTAACCCCGTGAACCGTGACATAAAGCCCACACAACCCCCAAATAAAAAAATATTAAAAAAAACTCACCGAAGCGCCTTTTCGCATTTCCTGCAGTCCGGTGCATCTAAAAAGTAAAATGCATAAACAAAAGCACGTGAGTGCGTAATTTCGGAACGTCTCCGCTGTCAAAAAAACACTCAAAAAAACGACGAAAAGCAGCACACGTAAACAAACAAAGCCAACAAAAAAACGGCAAAGACACACGACTGTGTAAGATAAACTCTATGGAAACTGTGTACTAGTGTAGATATGGGTATATATAATCGGAACAACTACGAAAAAAGGAGTATAATAGGTGATAAAAGTGTAAAAGCACCCAATAACTAAAATAGCGTGAAATGAAGAGTTTAAATCATGTCACGTGTTGACGTTTTTAAATACGTTTTTGTTTTGTTTAAAAAGTAAAAGCACACGTGTATATACTAAAAACAATAAAAAAAATTATCCGGTCCCCCTCTGATATTTAAGTGGTTGGTCGAGTTGCTAAACTACGAGTAGGATGTATTGTTTCGAATAGAAAACGCGGCAAACTTACGTTTCTCCCGACATGACGCTGGTGATCTACCTACGAACCAGGAGAACACTTTACATCCAATTTCAACAGTCTTTTTTGTACGCTACTTTTTTGTGCATTTTTTTCAAGTGTATTTATTTCTTTGTGCATTTTTATCTTTTTTAAGTGTATTGTTGTGCGTTCATTTATTTTTTCAATTTTATTATAATTTTTTTCTGCGTGTATTTGGTGTTGTGTGCGTGTGGTTGTGTTTGTGATCACGACGGTAACGAACGAACACGGATTAACAAAGAATTAATAATATCACACGACGTGATACACGCAGCGCGGTCAGATTATTGCAGCGGCAATTTTTAAATTCATCATTTTTTTTTGCTAAGCGGAAATTTATTGTTTTTTTTTTCAAATCTTCGCGCATTTTCGTGGGGTTGGAAAATGTTTGTACATAATTCAAAATCGCATCACATCAATCGTGTGGACTGTTAACAAACTGTCCGCGGCATGTCAGTTGGCAGGCGGGAACTAATATGCTCGCTGGGGATCCAAAATATGTTACCCTTTTGGGGTACATTATAGATATCAGGCCCCGTGTGCAAACTGTGGATGCTTCTATAGCTTGTAGCTCGGACGTTGATCTCGAACTCACCACGAACATGCGCGGAACTGCAGAATATTTTCGGACTTTTTTTTCGGGGGCGGCGTTGTCGTTACACTCAGAATTTTTTAACGTTTTGATTGCGTTTTTTGAAAGATTGAAGTCGTTGAAAAATAGAAATAAATGCAAAATTGAGATGGACGAAAACATGAAAATCAATTGATTGAAGCTGACATAAAATGATACTAAATCGTTTGTTTATGCAAAAGCGGATAATGCATGAATAAACGAGGTGAGTGTAATGGAATAGTATCCTGTGGGTATTAATAATATCCGCCCCGAAAAAGGGTCCTTGTGAATGGTAAGATAGGTATGGGTTGATCCGTATGTGATGTACTTACAAAAAAGAACGGCGACGAATTCCTCGTCTTTGACGATTTTATCCAAAATTTTGGCGTTAACCTCCTCGATCCTGTCGGGACTGTCCATAGCGTCAAGACTCGTAAGGAACTCGAGCACCTTTTTAACGGGTCAGTTAAGCGGAAACACACGGGGTGGGGGGCATCAAAATGAAAAATGAGAAAATGAGAAAAAAATGAGAAAAAAGAAAAGAAAAGAGAAAAAAAGACGAGAGTGGACCTGACCTGTTCTTCATTTTGGAGGTCCCCCTCAAAGTTAGTGGGCTCTTTGTTACGATAATAGATTAGTGTGGGGAAGCTCTCTATTCCCTGCAGCTTCGCCGCTCTCTTGTCGTTTATCTTCACCAGGTGCACTCCAAAGTTTGCCGTGTCATCGTCTATATTCTCCAGCTCTGACAACCACCCACAACCCAACATTATTTCTCCTCAAACATATTTTACACTTACTCTTTTTATTTTATTTAAATTTTTTATTTAATTTAATTTAATTTTTAATCATTTCCACGCTACCTTGCAGAACCAGTTCACATTTAGGGCAGTTTTTTGTGTCTGCAACAAACC
>JAHZNE010000855.1:0-39051 GCA_027744055.1 Callyntrura sp. NNG-2020 | reverse complement strand
CAACATACCATGCAGCTTTTTGTCATGCTTGAGTCATCGTCGTCATCTTATTCTTTGTAGTAAGTCGAGCTTTTCATCTTTGTAGCGTGAACTATTTTTTCTTCTTTCTCTCTCTCTCTCTCTCTTTCTAGTCGTCTTCCCAGCAGCACGGCCCTGTAATAGGGCTGTTGGTGACGATGATTACGATCATTGCACACAGTATAAGCTCTTGTCACGGATCTTAAGCTTTTCCAACTTTGCATATCACTTCATCATCTTTCTCCGAGTGGAGAAGGAAAAGAAAGAGAAGGACGCTAAAAAATTTAACATGTCATGTTTATAGAGGAAGACTGGCTTACAGCTCCCCACCACCACCAACTGTCGGGTGGAACGAGGTTCGCAGGTATTCTCCTTTTGTGTGACTTAATGAATAACGAGCTTCACAAAAACTGGAGAGAGGGAGAGAGAGATGAGATGGGCTGACATACTGAGTGGCGGAGATGACGATGATGAGTTCCAGTCAGCTAAAAACGGGGAAGGTTTCCAAAGATAAGAAATGACAAAGAGATTGAAACATTAATCATATTATTCATCGCACCGGCGGTGTAAGTGACTCGGATGAGTGAAAAGTGTTAAAACCCATTTGTCAATTATTGTCAGTAGAAAAGACAGAGAGAATGTGTCGCCAGAAGACTGAACTGCCTACCTAGAGTACCTATGTGCATCAATCCACCTGCCTGAAAAACTTTTATGTTGACGCCGTGTGTCCCCGTCTGCAGCTGCTGCTGCTGCTGCCACTGCTGGTAATAGTGCGGCTGAGAGAAAGTCAAGTGAAATATAGAAAAAGATTAGATACATAAAAACGTGAAAAACTAACTTTCTTTTGAAACTTATCCCTTATGTCCCCTTCCCCCTTGCTATATCCACTCGTCTTAACGTGTTTTGTCGCGCGAAAAACGCTACAGACGGAGTCGTAACAGCAGCAGTAAATTACCGGAAACTGTTGTTATAAAGGTGTAATAAAGCTTAAAAGAAAAGTTTTTACAGTTTCCTTACTCTTCCTTTTCTCCTTGTAGTTCTCGCGGACTTGGTCACAAATTAGATATAGCTGGCTGGTGATGGCGTGCTTCCTTTACCTACTTGAAGCGGAGGTGCCGACTATAAGTGGCAGTGGTAGTAGTATGGACGCCGCCGCCGCCGAGATTTGGTCATGATGCAGAGCATACAGCCTAGAGAGATGGAGATTGTGTGTGTGTGTGTGTGTACTCTATAACCAATTCTCTTGTCGCCGCACTCAAGCTGCCCGACTCCACTGTTTACGTTACTGGGAATGACGGAAAACACTGTATCATTGTGTTCATACGGGGAAGTATGTAGATATGTTTTGAGCAAGCAAAATTCCACCGTGGAGAAAAGACTCATACTTGCCCCTTTACTATCAAACATGGCAGTAATGGAAAAAGTGCTACAAACATACACCATTATTATTACCAGTCCATGTAACAATTCGGAGAATTTATCGCGAAACTTGTTCGCACTTTTGAGGAAGAGGGAGAAAGAGTTGATGATAATTTCCAGCAACAAAAAACTAATGGCACTCCATCGACAATGACTATTTTCTTCATTGTTGGTGGAAGCACACACACACACACACACACACACACAGTTTACAGATTTTTATCGGGATTGGGGCTATATATTTTTATACGTAATAAGTGCCGACTGGCTTAAGTGGAGAGACCCTATTGGGAGTTTACAAGGGTAACTGGAGGTTTTATAGGTGCAACTGCAGTAGTTGTTTGAAACGTGCGTTTTTTTTCTTCTACAGCTCTTTGTACTTTTTATATTTTATGGCTCTACTGTATTGGTCGTTTGACTTACGAAATTTTTATTCATTTAAAGAGATATCAAAGGAGGGTTTCCGGAGAACGGAGCGCTTGGAAAAAGCAACAGCAGTGAAGGAGAAAAACAACAGTCAGAAGAAAAACACTTTACGATGTTATTTGAACCTCCATTTACAAGAAAGCGATAATAATTTTTAGTGGATGGATTGGAATTCAAGAGGAAAGAGGGAGCGAAGAGGGANTACAAGAAAGCGATAATAATTTTTAGTGGATGGATTGGAATTCAAGAGGAAAGAGGGAGCGAAGAGGGAAAGAAAAAACACCAAGAGAAAGTAATTCTTTGGAATTTTCGAATTCTCCCGGTGTATGGCCCACATTCCATGGAGAAAAATATACCTATAGTGATAGAATCATGATGACGATGATGATGACGTTGCCAATGGTTGGTAGGTTCGACGGATAGTTGCGGTAGCACTCTTTCTTCATTCACTCTCAAAGAAACCACCGTAGCCCCGGCAATATTTACTTCCACAAGTTTTTTTTATCACCCTGTGAGAATTTCAATAGAAAATGGAATCGAATCATAACGTAAATTCTAACGAAGTGTTATAGATGAAAGGAGGGAAAAGTACAGAGAAAATAACACATGTTTTCGGAAACTCTCATCTTTATTCCCATTACCCATCCTTCTCCCTCTTGTTTATTTGGATATCTGATTACGGTAATGCCTTTTGTGTGGGTGGAATACAAATATGAGGATAGAGACTTGCATGCCGGTGTGATACATGTGGTGTTATTGAGGAATGAATGAAGGCTTGATAGATGTGCGCTGCTGGTGGTGGTAAAAGGAGAAGCTATAGAGGGGCAGATAAGTAGACATGCTGATGTGCTTACGTGATCTGCAAGGGAAAACTGATGATCGTTTTCTTTGTGGATCAGTGGGATACGTAATACATCCATGTTGTACTTACGTATGTTCATCATGAGAAGGATGATGACAGGACATCAAGACAAGAGCAGAGAGAGAGAGAGAAACATTTGCCACATACAATGTACTGCCATTATCATGTCATTGGGAACGTCAGGCTCTCTTCTTTCCAAAAATACGCCCCAATACAGCTTTCTCTCATCATGACATACTTTTTGGAAATTTTTAGGTTGTGCGTTTGTAAAGAAAGGGGGAACAGAGAAAAATTTCAGTTTGATTCTTGTGTTGGGTTTAGTTTAAGAATGGCAATTTGCATTTTTTGAAGAATGACAAGTGCCTGGTGTGATGACAGCTTTTAGACGTCAGAAAAACTGATGGGATGGGATGTTATGGGGGCGTAGGGTAAGTATATATTTATATGTGTGTATGTGTGTGTGTGTCTAAAAGGAAGTTGTGGGGATAAAAAAATAATTTATACAGTATGGTAGCATACATTAAGCTGCCAAACTCTTAGGCTGCCCCAGAACTGTCATCGTGGGCAAAACGTGGAAAGAAGGAAAACTACAATCGAGACCTTTTTACGACGAAAACTGTTTGATTTGTTTCGCCTGCCATTTTTTTGTCAAAAGCGACATTTTAATTTACAAATTTCACTTGTCATGTAGATAATTTTGTCGGGGATCCTCTTATCATTGCCTCCTAGTCTTACAACGTGAACCTAACCTAAAACCCAACAGTAAATATTGAACTATTTTTATCATCGTGTTCCCGCTGTGATGGATAATGCTGTTGGGAGGATAGTTGAGCTTTGCTTTGCTGGAGGGAGAGAGAGAGAGAGAGACTCCAAACATAACAAACACACACAACAGAGTACTGTTAGCAGTAAAGTCCGAATGGTTTGGCCAGGGTGGTAATTCTTAAGTAAACAACGCCAGTAATTACCGGTGTTCCGTTTTCCCTGTTTGTTTTTTATTCTCCTTTTCTTCTTTTGTTGTGTTTCTCGTTGTTACATGATTTGGGAGGAGAAAATGTGTCTACTGTGTCTACTGTGTCTGACAGCAGCTGTCAAGAGTGGTGGTTGTGTAAGTAAAGACGAGGATGAAGAGCAGCTTTTTCTCTCTCGTTTCCCGTGGTTTAATGAAAGTATTCCACAAATATTGACCAACGCAGTTAGACAAAGAGAGAGAGAGAGAGAGAAAGACAGAGAAAGCACAAGGGGAAAACAAAACAAGTGGTGTGAGAAAACGGATTTACTACTTCAATAATAACATTGTGAAAGTAGGCTTATATAAAGAAAATACACAAACACACATAAACCCGAATGATGACGTCGATGATAATGTTTCTGGATTTGAAGATTCCGACTTTTGGAGGGATTGAAAAAACATTCCCCTCTTCTACGAATGAGCCAATGCTACAGCCAAAAATGTATTTCCATCCTTTGTCGGTTATAAGAGCAGGCCATAAAAACATAATGATTATATGTATGTTTGTGTGATTGTCACAGGTCTACTACCACAAGGACAAAATAACGCCAAAAATGCTTCTATTTTTCAGAACTCTCCCAAAAAATCTAAAGCTGATGTAGGCACAAGTCGATTCTTTGCCAGTAAAGTTTGCAAACACACTCACTCACTCAGCTCCCATTTTGCCGTCAAATGCCGTGTCATCGTCGTTATTGTCCCTTTGTGTATACAGCTTTCGTTCTGATTTTTTTTCACCCCGGCGCCCTTTGCCTTGTCTGTTATGTCTTATATTTTTGTTTGAAATGATTTGCTTTAAAGACAATGAAAAGGCAAAGCAAAGACAGAGGAAAAGGAGGCGGAAGTAAGTAGCAGGAAATTATGACAAAAATTGTTACGTGAGCATTGTTGTGTAACTTTCTCTCTTTTGGGGAGGCAGAAGAGCACCACAAAGAATAAATAAAATAGAGCCGTGTCGACTATTTTGTTATCTTCTCGTGGAGCAGGCACACATTCAAAAAAGCTCTTCTTGCTGGTTACACATCATATATATTTCTCCGGAAAGCGGAGCAAAAACTGCAGTAAGCCTACCATAAAGTGAAGAGAAAGACCCACACAGGAGAAAGAAGAAAAGAACAAAAAGGCGGGAGAGAGGAGCGGAAATAATAAATAAATGGGATATTAGAGGATGACGATCCTGAAAAGGTAAATCCTTTTTGCTGATGCTGAAACGACATCCGCATTCCCCCTTTTACTTTCTCATGAGTCAATGCCCTTCAACACACTCGGAGAGCACGGGAGAGGTTGGCACGTCATATTTCTATCTCTTATTCATATGCTGACAGGTAGTTGGCGGTTTTATACTTTTGTACTTTCAACAACTAAAGTGTACTTCATTTCATGGGCCATATAACTGCACCGTAACTTTAAAAACACACGACGAACAACGTCTTCTTTCTCTTTTTCTCTTTCATTTAAGAGCATCTGCCATATTTAATATCACAATACATCATCATCCTCACCATCAACCTGGGTCTGTGTATTTTCCTGGGAAAAGGGGGAAATTGGATAGGGAATAGGGAACACAGGGAAAAGGGGGAGAACGCTCAGGGACAAAAATCATTATTTTATTTAGAAGAAAATGAAAATCAACTTGTGAAAAAGACCCAGTTTCACTATCATTATGATGATGATGCAAGTATCTCGCTACATAACATTATTGTATTTTATTCCTCTCTATGACAAGAGTGGGATGCAGTATTGTAAGCACGTTTTACTTGGTATGCGCTTTCTTCTCTCTGGGGAATAGTAAGTTTCTACCTGGAGTAGTACCCTTCTCCTATAGAAACTCAAAAGGAGTTCACTCACCTGCCACAACTGAAATTGAAAGAGAAAGCGGCGGTAAAAGTGAGCTTACTCTGAGGAAAAACGAGAAAAGTGCGTCAAATTACAATTTAGAAGCGAACATGGTAAAATCATTGTACCTTTTTATCTAGACTCCACTACACACATAAATTACTTGCAATAAAACAAACCCGCACACATACACCACCACCACCGGAGAGAGCAAATATAGGAAAACCTACAACAACGGCAGCCTGGGAAAAATACCGTGTCAGTTTCCACTTTCCCCGAAAAAGCTGCTTTTCGTCAGTAATGGAGCAACTTACATTTTTGTGGTTGTTCCTTGTTTTCACCGAATATCTCTTCATGTTTACTCGTAATGTTAATCATGCTCGCAACCCGCTCAATTATACCATCGATGCCAACATCCGCGCTGCTGTTGTAGTTGATTAGAAGAGAGAAAAAGCCCTCTCAGCATTCCCCGGTAAAACGAGCAATTTAGAAACGACGCGTATATGCAAATGGAAACCCCACCAAGTACTCCTACCAAGAAGTAATAATATTCCTTCTATTACTCCAGAAACGGACGATTAAGCGGGATGAAATTCTGTCGTCGGGGAAGGAGGATGTTTGCTGTACACTTGGCCACAACCAAAACCGAGTGTGTGTATATTATTTATTGGCACTTGTACAAATTGCCTGGAGTTGGAGATATACATACATACATACATGTGGGGTTTTTGTGTGTGTGTCTGTGTGTTTCCCTACCAGTGTCATCCCCGCAGACAGGATGACTATGACGACAAAGACCATCATCAAGCATGATAATGCTAATAACTTCCCTCATCTGATTATTACACTTGAGGCCGTACTCCCACTCCCACTTAGGAGAATAATGAAGCCAAGCCAGGTGACGACAACGATCCGATTTTCCTATGTAATGACGCTCCAACCGAGATAGAGAGATGGAATCAAAAGTGAAAACGCGGAAAGCCGGGAAACAGGCGTGTGGTGTGTTTCATGGGAGACTGGTGTCCTTGTGAAATTCACTTATAATCAGTATCATCATCGCGCATCATCGTGCACATCATTGCTTCTTTCCCCCAATTTTACCCTTACCATTCCAGCATCACCACCACCACTGTTTGAAGGATGAATGAATGCATAATGCATAGAGTTATGTGGGAGCATCTTCACTTTCCTTTTCTTCCTTAGTCCTCTTTATCATCTTACCATCATCATCAGAGGAGAATCCTCTCCTTTTCGCGGGGAAGGCACTGCGAGAAATAATGTATAAGTGGAGCAAAGAATTGAAAATTCTCATCAATAGAAAATGAGGCGTGGAGAGAGACAGTGAGAGCATAATACTGGAAAACCACCACCTCTGCCAAAAAAACTTAAAATTGAATTAGGGATGCACAATTGATGCTTGGTGTTCGCTGTATATAGCAATGTAAATGGCGCTGAGAAATCGCATACGGCATACATATATCCTATTTCGTCTTCCATCGGCAGCAGCATAACCACCACGTCACCACCACCATTTTTTCGGTACTTTCCATTTCCATTCCCTATGTAAATTTCCTCTGACATATTCCAGTGGACTTTTTAATATGATCGTCTTGTTATCAAAATAAAATGAGACTTGTTCCCCCGTCCCAGACAAAATAATACCTCGAAGGAATAATGGCGTGTGTGCTGCTATTACTGTGTACATATTCCAAACTGAAATTCAATTACGCTCTAAATAGCAGGCAAGGGCAGCGCTCTTTCTAAATATTAAAGTGACTCTAACCTTCTTTTCTCTTTTTCTATTATTTTCCTCCCCGTTTAAATACTTTGCAGCAAAGTACACAAATTGCACTAATAGTCTACATAATACGGCTATTATCCTATTGTAATGGGATACGAAGCTGAAACGAAACCAAGACGAAATTTGAAGGGGGAAACCGTATGAAAAATAAGGAGAAAAGTGGAGACCGAGGTAAAAGTAAGTATACATAAGTACTCGCGTATCATCATAAAAGATTTAGTCGAGTTAAAGAAGCGTACAACAACTACACAATTTACATAATAATATGTGCCATTACTTCAACTACCCCCTCAACCACTTTCACAAAAAAATGAAGAAGAAAATGTACATTGAATACAGAGAGAGAGAGAGGAAGAGCGAGAGAACGAATGCCATTAAAACGGATAGAAACAAACTGTTGCTGAATAGTGCCTGTTACAACTTTAAGTATACATATGTGGAATACATTGACGTATACATTTAGTCTCCTTTACCATCCCCCCTTACCGTCTTGGTTCCGGTTTCCAGTCTCGAAAATGTAGAATAAAAGTTTTCTTTCCGTGTTTCAAGAGTCTTAATAACACAGAGGAGACGTGACGGTAGAGAAAAGATAAGCAAACAGGAGAAAATAAGAACAAGTGGAAAGAGAAAACTATCAAAGTGTAGCAGCATTTTATTAGAATGCATGTCATTGTTCCTCTGCTTTTGTTGCTGATTAACCAAGTAAAGTAAAATAAGATGATCCTCTTGTTGACTCTTAGCAAATCCGTTTTCTTTCCCAAAAAATGTATAAAACAGGTATAAAAAGTAACTATTCTCCTTGTCTGCATTCCCTTAATATAGTTTTGTTGGATAAAAATGGAAAAAAGGTAGTTATACGAACGTGTCATGTCTTTCAAATCCCGAGCGGAGAAAAAAAACTGCATGTGGGAGAAAGCATAGTTTGTAGGGCTGCCTACCTTAAGTATGCAGAGAGCAGCATAAGCAAACAACACGAACACTGTGTGTATATATATAGGTATTTTATAAAGACATTCTCGGAGTACATCCGCCAACTTGAGTGGTTGTGCAAAAGAGAAAGTAAACAAGTGGAAAAGAGAATGTGGGAGGCAGTCAAGGGGACTTCTTCCACTGGTTAAATTTCACATTTTTTCTGTCTCTCTCTCTCTTTAAACCCACGACAGAAGACAAACGGGAAGAATAAACAGAACCGGGAGAGCGAGAGAGAAAATTAAAGTTGTAGTAGACTGCTTTGTTTAATTTTCTTCGTACATTTCGGGGGGTTTCTTGCCACCCCCACACTGTGCAAACGCTATTGTTTTTAAGTTGTTTAGAAGGTTGTCTGCTGTTTACTTTTTAAAAACTGCTTTCCCGGAATTTAACGGCATTGTAAGTTGCACCATACAACAACATCAATGCCCATATGCCCTGAGCTGCTAATTTTTTAATATTAGAAGAGGCGTGCGTGGCTCCTGTTTAGAACCAGACACACGCGCGAGGCTATGCCTTTTGCCCTTGTCGTAGTTTTGAAGAACAAAACGTGTAAAAGGTGTGTAAATGTCTTCTTTTTTTTCTCTTTAGTTTATCATCTAATTCGTTGTAGCACGTTTTTTGCTCTTTGTTACTCTCCCAAACGAGTGTGGCAGTTATTTTTCGCGACATTTATATGATGCGTCGTGTCTCCCAAGACCTGGGATGGACAAGCGTGTTATTAAAATGACAATGGAGCTCCGGTAATAATACGAGGGGAGGCATAACGCCAGACAAAGAGAGCAAGTACACAAGATATCCTTTGGGCAAGGTTAAATTAGTAGTTTTTTGAAGCATTACAACTATAACTTTATGACACCTATAGGTACATACTAGCTCGTGGGTAGGAGAAACGGCAAAGTTAGAGAAAGTCAGGAGGTTTGTTGTGTCTCGGGAACGTGGAGTAGAGCCCCGTGAAAAAAAGTGTTTGATCGGAATGGCTGGCATGCAAATGGGGAAATGCTTTTGCTTTTGCAAAAGTCACGTTTTATTTTTTCATTATTTTCATAGTCATGTATGCATAACGGTACGTTCTCGTCAATCTTTTTTTTCTCCACGCATTTTCCCATGGCACACTTTCCTCCTTTTCTTATTCGGTTTTCTATTTCCCCCGCTTTCGTTGTTTTGTCTGTTTTTGGATATCATGATATGATGACTGACCCGACCGAGTCAAGAAAACTTGGGAATGGTATATATATCTCTTTCTAACCATCACGGGAGCACGGAAAATTGTTATCAATTTTTCCTCGTGTGACGATCTCCCTGTCTCAGAGCTTTTTCATGTCAAATAAAATGTCTGTTTGGCTCTGATCACGTACCGACCTATCTCGCTGGTTGATCTGTCTCCGTATTTGAATGGTTCGACCCTATATATTATTTACTTGTCACAAGCACATGCGATTGAAATTAAAAGATAAGAATGAGGAGCAGTGACCTCGATGGACGGATACGATATGGGATTCACGCAAGAAAAAGTAGAGAAATGAAGGAAAGATAAATGTTATTTGGAGGAAACTTAAACAAACCGCAATTAGAGCAAATGGCATGGCATGGCTCCGTCGAAAATTCAGCGTGGTGCATAATAACAGGGTTTGGTATCTGTTGGGAAAATTCGGGAGAAATTCATTAGTGAAAATCATCAAAAACCAAAAGAGAGTGGGTTTAGGTCAAAAAGAAATATTCATGCGCAACTAATAATATGTAGGTATATATATATATATATATATCCGACTTATATAACTGTAACATGTCCTATCCATTTAATCGTGCACGCGCTTAAATTAAACCAAAGTCAAAGGAGCACAAAAGACAAACAGCTGCTCCTGACATTATCCCGCTAGACCCAAGGACAAAAGAGGTCTTGAAGAGAAGAGGAAGTCTCTGGTAAAAGAAAAGTTGTTGAAAAGGGAGTTCGGTTGGTTGTGGATACTCTGAAAGTGGTTGCAATAAAGAAAAGGATGTGAGTTTAGTCGTGACGAGACGACAACGAGTACACAACTCTCTCTCTCTCCACTCCGCCGCCAGCACGCAACTATGCAACTTTCTTTAGCAAAGAAAAAGTTTTTTCTACTAATGACTTGTTGTTTGCACGAGCCACCATTTGTGGCACTTGAGGGACAACTAACGACGAGGATGAGGGAAAATCCAATCGGATGATTTCTGAAGTGTCCGATTCCCGAGTTACAAGACGCGACAAATCAAAAGTCTCTTTACACCACTCGCTGTAAACAACCTCGTAGAAATCATATTAACGCCATCTTGGCGTCTCCTATGCCTCCTGTAACCGCACAACAGTATCAGTAATATAACTTCCCCGATTTCTCCAAAATGCTTGTAATATTTCAAAATGCATCCTTTGTAAGAAAGAGATTACCCACCCATTCACAAATATGAGCTTTATAGTGCGTACTTTGTCACCAGGGGACTTTCTCAGAAAGTAGACAACTGTCATATCTTTCTTACGGCGTGATTTATTCTCCAAAGGAACAGCGCATTACAAGAATTAAATCTCCTCCACACAAACACACACAAACGGCGCATATTGTCGTAAATGACATTTGTTTCCGGCAAATGTCACCTAAGGAAATTTTGCGCATTATCGTACCTATTGTGTAATATACCTCCTCATATCTCTCTCTCCCCTTTCCCCTCATTCTCTCTGTCTTTCTAAAGCCCACATTTTATTTCCTTCAAAATAATCCTATCCTCCTCCTACGACCAAACAATGATGATCCTCTTGATAATATGGATTTTGGGTATTTAGCACGCCGCACTTTGTATTCATATCAGCACTTGTCCTAATACTACTTTATAATGCCTACCTCCGTTACACAATTAAAGTTGTGCTTATGTGCTCATTCTCGGGAAGTAATATCAGTTTGCATGGATTTCACTCTTGAATGGACTAAATGAGCCTTATATTCGCGCTCTCTTTTTCCTCTCTCTCTCTCTCTCTCTCTCTTCATCCCGATCTCTTCGTCTTTCTCCCGCTAAATTCATTACTCCACATTTTACTTTGATACCAAAATTTGGTTTCGTCTTCCTATTGTTCCCTTTTCCTTTTTCACTCCGACCGTAAAAGCTGGCGTGGCTCCCAATAAACAGCGTCGTAAAACGACAAAATGTGTTACAGTATTAAGCTGCCGACTAACTAACCAACCAGCCACCATATAACAAGCAGTCTGTAATTTTCCGGTTTTTTAAAACAAATACCCATGCGGGTACATAATGCAGTTCGTAATTGATATAAAACTGTCTAAAGGGAAACAGAGAGAGAACTTACATGGAACGATGGTTTAATGAGTTTCCTTTCGGGCCTGATGGCTAACTACATTTCTAGCACATGTCTACCCTTAGCCAAGATAGGGTACACTACACATTTCATTTCCCTTTTGTGTCCATTTTTATCCGGGTATACTTCCTTCATTTCGTATATCATTTTGAGAGTTAAAAGTTTATGTGGATGTGGTAAGCATATCAATAATTTCATTACTCGATGACTTTTAACACAATTTCAAATTTAGTCTTATCGAGGGATCCTTTAAAGGGACCAACAAGGAGAGTAAAAGTAGTCGGCAAATAATAAAAACGAACATCATCACAGCCGGAGAGCAGAAGAGAGAAAGAGCGGAAGGGGGGAAGAACAACAAAAGTCAGACTTATTGCTTTTCTCCTTCTTGTTCTCTCCGCTCCTCTCCGCACTTTCCCTTTCTTTGACGCTTCAAAAGAGAGAAGAGAGGGAAAGTCGCTAACGACAAAATGTAAAACCGACAGAGGAAAAAGACAAGAGTATAAAAAGGGAAATGTGAAATGAAAAGTGTTCTCCTTTGAGACCCTTTTTCGTAGTAGGACGACCTTCTACCCATCTATCTCTCTAAAACGGTCCGTTTATTATTTAACGTTCAGAAAATGTAATCCGGCAGTGGTGATGCTAACGGTGGAGGAGGATGCCCTTTTCTTTCTGTCTCATTTTTCTCTCTCACTCTCTCGTTCAAAATGGGATAAAAAAGGCCTCTGGCTTGACAGTGGTAACACACACACTCACACATGAGGAGTAGTACAAATAAGTGTATAAAGTGGGGGAGAAAGTGGGTTAGTACTACGGCGTCTTTTTTTAGTCCCCATGCTGCTGTTGAGGCTACCAACCGTGCTGGCTGCTACATATGTACAAACGATGAATGAATGGATCTTGCCACAGTGATATATTACCATCTAAACCGGGATATATGGTGACTCCTTTCATTCTTCCGCTTCTTCCTCGTTTTTCCTGCGTGGCGGGGGAAGAAGACGCAAGACCCAGGCAAGTAGTAGTAGTGGTGGTAGCATGTGTGAGTGTGTGGGGATACATTATGTGTGTATGTGTGTGGTGACCCATTCTCAAGAGAAATGTTTGTCTAGCTTTTTAAGTTGGATTTTTTCTCTCTTTTTCTCTCTCTCTCTCTAAAGGATCGCCCACTACATAAAAGCAAAGTTGGTAGCAACCCACGCACATGAACACGTAGAAAGCTGGCACAATTTCGTTTTTCATTTTCCCCCACTTGATTCTCTCCTTGAAAAAAATTATGGCACAAAAAAAGGAAGGGATAGGTCACCAAATTTCGAGATACTTGTATACTTTACCTCTTTCCCTTCCATTATGAGGTTGCTGACTTTTCCCCATTTTTGCAGGATGCCAATATAAGCGGAATATATGAAAAAATTCAGGAGGACGCAATCAATGTGAAATATTGTTATATTTTCAGAGCGGGAAACCAGCGGTAAGAAATATGAGGGAATATAGAAAATTTTAAAAAAGCGGCCAACCGACACTCACCCTGCTTGTTCTTCTTCCCTGAAGCCAAAATAACAGTGTAGTTATATTGTTCTTGTTCCAGAAAAATTCCTTTTTTGGTAGTGTCGTCTACAACACGTTGGTTGTTGGGATGGCTTTGTCACGAAACAGTTTCTTGAGGAAAATTCCTTCCCGTTTTAAGACGGCAAAGTTACTAAAGATCCTACCACCAAGAAATGCACACACCCGTCTTTCGGTTTTGTGGTTACGATTCAGTTTGTAGAGTGCATATTAGTCTCTGTTACTACGGGAGGGGCACGGGTACGCTGCACTTTTCTGCAACCACTCGCTCTGTTCTGTGGTTAACGCTTTTCCACCCAGGAAAGAAAAAAAACTTCAACGGGATGAGCGCGTTGAACGAATAATTATTCCGTGAGAAAAATTCCCAAACGTCGGGTGCATTCACCCGAGTGTACCTTTGACGAGTACAACAAACACCTGAAAAGAGAGGAGAAAAAGAGACAAAATGAAAAGCCCATTTACATCTACGAGCTGTAATAATAGCAGTAATATTTGTCAGGAAACGAAAAGGATTTGGTGGAAAATTGAAAGGACGACAGCGCACAGGGGACGTTTATCCTTTAAATAAACGTGAAAAAAATGAAGTGAACTCGAACTGTTGTAGGTTGAATGGAGCCGGGATGACTTGTACACACCACTGTACAGTCCCTACTTCTCTTTGTTGCTGCTGCTGTTCCTGCTAGCTGGAGGGCTTTAGTGAATATAATACATAATTTGAAAAGCAGATAGTGGGTATTATCCTCCCTTTCCATTTCGCAACAATTGGAATAATGGAAAGTAGGACAACGTTCCAGTCTATTTACTCTGTACAGGAACGGAGAAATGTAGTGTGGTGCCAGTGGAGTGGCGACGGCGGGCATTATGTACGCATATGCATTTCAAGGCTAATGAAGACCCTCTCGCGTTCTACCAAAATTTCAAAGAACACACGCTGATTAGTTAGCTGTAATTGTAGTCGTGTGTCTGTGTGTAGTCATTTCCTCCATTATCCATCATCCAATACAATCGTGTGTTACAATGGATTGGATGGATCTTGGCGTGTATCGCCATATACACCTATCCCCCGTCTATTTATAGGGCACACATTACCCAGAATTAAATTACAGGTTGGGAAATTGGATCGTATCGGGAACAACGCACACAGACCCACACTCCCAGCAGAAAAACTAGCTGTATCTAATGTGGGTTTGCCGGATATAAAAAAATAAGCCCCTGTGTTGCCTGCGCGTATGCGAGTAGTGTGAATAAAGCAGGCATATAGGTACGTAGAGATATGTAACTCGTTTGAAAAGGATTCTATTATGAGGCCAAGTAGAGTCATTCAAGTGTAATCCATTTTGGATGCAAATTGGTGGTGGAACCACTACACACACACGGACGACTCTTTTCTCCGACCATCACTCACAGTACCAAATCTCGTTGAAAGCGGGAGCCAACGCTAATGCGACGGGGATGATGATGATGATGATGATCAGGATGAGGGGTTCACCTGGCTCAGCCGAATCGTATAAACATTTATTTTATATGTTTATCTTGATTTTGTGCAGCTACCACATTGGCCGTGTTGTCTGATTTCCTGTCCCAGGTTTTTGGCATCGTCAGTCACATTTCCCTCAATTTCTTTCACCCCATTATTTCAATTCGAAGAGAAACCTTAATTAATGATAGTATATGCTAAACAGGAAGAATATCATGAATCCATTATATAACACACAATCAAATTAGATCCAGTAATGAATTGGATACATGCTGGTGGTCTTTCTGCCTGTAGGAACCCCAAAATCAGACAGACTTTTCTGTTTCCGTTCAAAGTGCTGTTATGTCCCTTCATTAGAACATGCTACTACTCTGGAGCAAGGTCTACAAAAAGTACTTAAAATGTACCTAATGATTTGAAACTACAATTTGCGTAGCACACTACTAGTACAACTGCTCCTCTATTTCACATCCACACAGCATGACAAACTTGGAATTCCAAACAATCCTATTCGCTGGCACTCCAAAAATAATAGTTCAAGGGGAAATAAATACATAACCATTACGTTCTTTCCCATTTCTTTTTTCTTTGCCTTGCCACAATTTCTAGAGAGAAACACCGGTAGAATTACAGTCACCACAAAGAAAACTTGGCAAGTTAAAAAATACTACTACGCACTTTCTCCTACTTTTGTAGACAAAGGAGAAAGAAAGTTTCTCTCACCGGTTTTTTTAGTTACTTATCGGTGTAGTTTTTTGGCTGTAACTGCAATTCGAAAAAAAGAATTTCAAGAGAATGTATGTGTGTGTGTGTCTGTGTGCTTAAGTGCGTGTATCTGTAAATTCTTTTGTCGTATGCACAGCAGTGCAGTCAAAAGAATGTTGCTTTTATCGCTAATGGAATTTTACTAGTATACCCATTAACTCTCTTTCTCTCTCCCCGTCACTCTACCTGCAGCCTTCAGCTTTTTCCTTAGTTCACGGTTGTTATTATTACTACATGCACTACCCCCTGCCAAAAACAACATCTACACAGCTTTGATGGAAAAAGTTTTTTTCCCAGGAATGGGAAGAATTTAAAGAGGAAAAGTTTTCGAGAGAAATCGGCAGTTAGCAATAATAGTGGCGCGTATAGGTGCTCCAAGAACAGGCATAATAATAGTAATAACAAGGAAATGGTTGTGCGGTGTGCATCATAATATGCCTATCATTGCCAATATTCGTATACATTATGCCAGATTTAATCTTGTAACGACCGCGATTCTAAAAGGCTCAACCTCGGTGCTGCTACTGCTGCTGCTGCGACTACTCCACTTTTAGAACAGCTTTTGAGGAATCAGCGTAAAGTAAACGGGGGAAACCTTTATGTAAAAAGTATGCAAATGGTGGGTATTTAAATAAGGGTGTTTGCTGCTGTTGCTGCTGCTTCTCTCTGGGATAAACGGTAAAATCGCAGGTGTTTTGTGGTAAAGGGTGGCGGCGGACATGCGTGTATGTCTAGCTCCTGAATGAAAGTATATGTGTGTGTGTGTGTGTTGGATTAGTTGGCTTACTCCGAGTAAAAGTTTGCTGTTTTAATGTAATAATTGTGGTGGTCTGAGGTGATAAAAATATTTTACAGGTCAGTAGTTACACTTCCTTACTGCGAAAAATTCCGGCCCGGTTTTTAAATAATGGAAAATTAATGTCAGGTTTTAAAACTTGCATACATGCCTGCAAACTCTTCTAACTACACAAGTAATATCCGATTTCCGACTCCCGTAACTCATCGTGGATAACCACACTATACTACAACATGACTAAAGTTGTGTCGTGTATATATCTTAATTATTTGCAACTCCCGAATAATAAGGTGGCCTGGCAGGCCTTTATTACAGAGAAAGTACGATTTTACTTTGTACAGAACTGACTGGGAGTGTGGTAGCGGTAATAAAACCGAAACTTGTCCTTGTATTAAACCAGCTGTCCGGATTTTCATGTCAAAATACTTTCAAAAATCTACCTACGTAACACTACACAGCCTTTTGCCATACAAATATTGGGGTTTGTTGGTAAACTTCAATGAATTTAAATTTCCACAAATATTTTATGATATTTATGAAAGGACAGACACATATCTACTGTAAATACAAGACCAAACGACCAACGACCGCCCAAAAAACAAGTTTCTCCGAAATATTCCGTATAATACTTATCCCAGCTGTCACTTCATTTTTGGTTTATGTTTATGACGTTGTGGTGAAAGTGCTACAACTATTACGGGAAAATGATGAAATATACAAGTTGTGGGGGAAGAAGAGTGAGAAAACGAAATGGGTATGTATACATTATGGGAAAGTGAAGAAGAATTTTATGAATAGGTACTTCCATAGTGGCAGGAGCATTGTTGTGTAAATACGAAGAAAATAGAAGAGAGTTATTTAGTATGACACACTTACCACTATTACTGGAAAGTGGAGAAAAGAGAGGTCAGCGACTTTTATGACTTTACAAGTTGGATTTTGGTTTCAAAAGTGCACACTCCACTCACTGCTGTTCATTTTGAATGAATTTTGAGCACACACGGTACAAATCTGGCGAGCAACAACGACAACGCCGACCACGACACCAAGAAAGAATTACATAACAAGTTTTCCCTGGTGACCCCTCTAAAGGAAAAATGGAATAAATTGATTTTTCCCAATAAAAGTTACTACATAACTCGGAGAATACTTGGGGGAAAGACTGATGACACCCACTGTCATCGAAAACGGGCTTTGCCAACTCAGCAGAAAATAAAATGAAATACACGGAAGAAAAATGTGTCTCTCATTTTTTCCGAACACATACCCTCTCTCCTTCAATTCATATTAAACTATACATCATTATCATCACAATCTTGACCATTTCTGTATAATCATAGTGCCAGTCAGACAGCCAGGCAGAAATGGACAGCAGGAAAAAAATAGACGATTTTCAGGCTGTCTTTTCTGGAAAAGTTGGCTGTTTATAAGGTTTCACTGGATATTGTACCCGCACACACACGCACACACATATACACACACACTTTCATAAATTATGAATGAGTCCTCTGGACTAGTACTACTGGAGACGTATATAATGTACTGCAGTAACAGCTTCACAGCAACAGCGGGAAGAAATGGCTCTCTCATCTACCTCACAGCTTGCTTGTATGTGTGTGTGCACTTTTCTTTTACTTGCTCACTGGTACTTACTTTTAACGTTGGATTTTTTATGCGTAGAACAACGCTTAACCCAAGCGATAATCAGAAATGAGTTGGTCTTGGCCTGTTCTAGATATAAACTTTGGATGTCGGTAAAAAAAGTCATTGCGACGGAACACAAAACTGTACTTCGTTCTCGTTTGGGCATACATACCGTCCATTAAATAATAGAAAATGGCATTTCGATGTTCATCCGAATCACATTTTCCATATCTAAAAATCCGCCTCGACTTGAGTTAGTGTTATATGAAAGCATAAACAGAAACGGGGCAACTACGGCCAAAATGATACTCGTATTTTCCAGCCACTGTGTACTTAAATGTTATGCGTACTGACACACACCTTAGAAGCCGTTAAATGTCTTATTTACAATAGGAAACGTAAAAAAGGAAGAATAAAACGGCAAGATCGTTATACCAGAGACCACCAACAGACAGAACTGGGTGAAAGTACCAACAAACGTCGGGAGACTAACGAAGTTTTTTTATTATCAAAGGCAAACAGATTTTGGAACTGTTGCAAGGTTGCAGCTGTTTGCAGGCTTGCACATACACACAAACACACGCCGCTGCTTTCCTTTCTTTTTGCTGCGTATAGCTTACTCACCACACACGGCGATAGTGGATAGTAGACGAAGTTTTCACTGTAGCACAGTCAGAGACCGAATGAGCAAGGGGAATAGACTTCGCCAGGTTTTTCCCTTCTCGCGCTATTGTTGGGTCTGCTGAATTCAAAAGAAACGAAGCTTTTTGAACAAGAGCTGCTGCTGCTGCAGCAATAGAAAGGCAGACAGGAGCACGGGGGCAATACAGCTTTGATAAAGGAAAACTTTTTTGTGGGTAAGTTTTTGCACAATTGCACAGCTTGCTGAACAAGACGAGCGAGAAAGTGATTTAGGTCTGAAAGGAAGAAAAAAAGGGGAGAAAAACTAATATTTTGTTTCAATGTTTTTCCACTGCACGCCGTTTCTACGAGAGATGAAGATGCTTGGATGACCTGCTTAGGAAAATAAATTATTACGAGGAGTTCTCCTCCGGACAAAAAAATATAAATTGGGGTAATTACTTTGGAGTACTTTATTTTAACAGGGGCAGAATGACTAATAATGTGGTGCTATTATGCAGCTGGTTGCATTTCCGGTGTAGCTGCCTTCCTCATTAGCTATCCTCTAGACACAGTTAAAACACAACAGCAAGTGTATGGTTTTCGTTTTTCTGAAGCGGTACGACGCATTCCCCAAAATCGTGGATGGCGAGGTTTTTATCGGGGCTCAATGGCACCGCTGATGGCGAACGGCTTATTGAACACCGTTTTCTTTGGGTTATGTGGCGATCTCCGGGATTATCTGGTGGAAAGCCGGCGTCTCAAATCGGGATGGTACTGGGCACTCACTTCAAAATTGGCTCACGCGCCGTACCACCCCCACCACAGGTCTTTCCTGCTTCTCCCGGGGAGTCATAATGACTTCACTTTAAAAGAAGATGAAATTACGGACGCCACGTTTAGGGAAGTATTTATCAGCGGAGCTCTGTCTGGATTTGTAATGTTGGGAATTGCTGCACCCATCGAACTGATCAAGACGAAGATGCAGAGTCAAATGAAAAGTAAAATGTTCCGAGGTCCGCTGCATTGCTTTCTGGCCGTGTATAGACATTGCGGAGTTAAAGGTTTCTACCGGGGTCTAATCCCCATGACCATCAGAAATGTGGTTTGCTCTGGTGTCAAGTTCGGTTTTGTTTGTTACGGACTGGATCTCTGTGAAGCCGACCTGTTTCCCACAAGTTCCGTCCAAATAATGCTGGCTCTGGGCGCTGGTGGCCTTGTCTCGTGGATGGCGGCTTTACCCTTTGACACGATTAAAACCAAAATGGAAGCGGATAATCACCGAAAACCCTATTACAAAGGGATGGTCCACACCACCAAGGAAATTTACAGGTTGGACGGGATCAGAGGGATGTACCGTGGATTTTGGAATGCGTCTATCAGAGTAGCACCTCTCAGTATTGTAACCTTTGTGGTTTATGACTTTATATTTCGTCATTGGTGTGTATGACTGTGCCCTTGTACCCCGTAATAAGCTTAACAACTAATACAGTCCAAATTTAAGCTCCTCCACCACATTTTAACAACACGTTGTAAACTGACCATTATTACCGCTTTTTATTTCGGCTCGCCGGCCTGTGCGCTTTATATTTACAATTTACGCATTCAACCTCGTTAAAACGTGCCTTTGTACAATTCATGTGTCTGATTGTGATATCTTAATCCTACATCGTATATGCATGTACGATGGCAGTGACGGAAAATCGGGAGATTTCGCTGAATAAATAAATAAAGAGTATTTCAGACATATACACCATAACATGCACAGTTATTGCGCTGAACAGCGGGATATGAATTTTAAGTAATTCTAATGTCCTCTCCCTCTTCTCAAGACGCCGTTGACGTGAAGGCCAGTAGTGACCGCGTGCACATACTCCCTCCTTGTTGAAAATTTTATGAGGTATTACCTTTTACGAAGACGTCATTGAAAAGAAAGTTGGCTGCATAAATTAAACGCATTAGCACTTTTTGTGCACCTTGAAGAAAACCACGAATATGGTTTATTTTATAGAAATGGACAACTACAGTTTTCTTTTCATCAAGCTATATAGCCACTTACTTAACTACTGCCTGCCTATTTTTAGAAAAGTTAATTAATTTTCCACGGGAAAAGCTGGCCTGATCCTTTCGAAGAGTGAACGGGTAGCAAGGGTACTTGTGGTTTTTAGACAGATAGAGTGAAGATGTTTATTTTGAAACCCTGAAGCAATGTTGGCGAGAGGAATAAATACACTTTGTAAATTAAATTATACCACGTGCATTTTTTACTGTCTTCTTGGTTCAATTTTGTATTTCAGTTTTTATAAGAGTTTTTACTGCTCCATATGAGCCAAAAATAGACTACACTTCAAGTACAAAATGTACGATTGTTTTGTCAGATGTTACCCTTGAAAAATAAAAAAAATTACTAAACAATGAACAACGAAGGAAAACATGGTGGGTGAGACCAGGAGGGAATAATTGGCATTATTTTTAGACCGCTATTTCGCAATCCTACTTGTCCGTACTACGCACCATAGAGAAGAGCCGACCACCAAAACAAATCGATAGCTATTTTGGTGCGAGAAGGAATTAAAGAATAAAAGAGAAATCATGTTGTTGGTGAAGTGAACTGCCACTGGAGACATTGTTTGCTGAGTAATTGCACATGTCATGTCACAATATTATGAGCAATGAGCTTATGTGACGACATTTTTGGGCCAATAAAGCGAACAAAGCGTATAGCCAGTCATAAAAAGTAATCTACAAGTATTTAGGGCTATGAAATACTAGAACTAGAACTTTTATTTGTTGTTTGTGGTTTGTCCTTAACCCTTGTGCACAGAGCCAGTAAACAATGTGTCCTTTAAATAACCCTACTAATTCTTGCATAACCCCGGGATTCCATTCCACTTTTGACAGTTTGCATTTGAAACGGTTCCCATTTACTTTCACATGATAATTGGGGTAATTTACGCAAATTGCTAAATAGCGGCAAACTGCAAAGGTCATTTTAAATGAAGATTGGAGGATATTGGAAATACCAAATACCTTGGCGAAAAAAGGGCCGTATAACCGTACAATATTGTTCTATAAAGAGAATGACGGTTGGAAGGGGAATATTAATACATATTTCAATTACTTTGAGGTAGGTTTCTGTATGATCATGAATAATGCAACGAGTTGCTATTCTTGCTTTCGATTACATTCAATACAAGCATGTTCGAAATAGATGAAAAGGACGATTTACGTATTATAACCGCCACAATGGCAGTGTTTAGTTAACGGATATTATTGAGAAGAAAGTAAGGGGTTTATTTGTCAGGAATAAAAAGACATTGAATACTCAAGGACAAAATTTTCATCAAACATTTACCCGAAATGCAAAATCAATTTTCGAAAACAAAGGGTTCACATGACTGAGGAAATTGTGACAGGAATTCGCAACACCTGACAGAAAGGTATTTTTCTGATCTCAGATCTCCGCGGGGGGTATTGCGTGTTTTATTAAAGTCAAAGAGGAAGTTCACAAAAGAAAGGACTCGTTCCAGTTTTCTGACAATAGGTAAGAGTATAAAGCAGTCCGTAATTATCGGTGCGCCAAAACTGTCAAAGGATAAGGGAATAGAATATTATTTATTTACGAAGCTAATAAGTGCAAGTCTGTCACAGTTCGTGCAAACTTCGAGTGGCATATTAGATTCTACTGGCACCACCCAAGCGGCTTCCGGTATCATCATCAGAAGTGGCCCGTAATTTAGATTGCATATAGGTATATATCTCTACGTAATTTAAAATGATCAAATTAACTGTGTTATTACTACGTGGGTATTGCTATTATTGCATTAAAATTGCAAACGACACTACTATTGGGAAACACTGGCACTGGCACAGCAACTTTATTTAATGAACTCGTGAATGGTGAATAAGTAAAATTTGGACTGGAGTTGGGTCATGGGTAAAAAAAAACGATTGAACGGTAATGGTAAGTTTTTACTTGCAGGAACAACTTCTGTTCATAAGTGAACAATAAATTAAACCCGTTATTGCACACAACGTTAGGGCACAATAAACAAGTTAATACGTGACTAGGATGGATGCATCCCAGCGTTCTTGGTTGTTAATTTAATTTAAAGCATCTGTTTAGGCGAAAAATGCTGACAGAAACAAACTGTTTACTCTGTGATATTCTATCTTCATGAAGTGATGGATGGCTGACTGACAAACGATGAATCCTCACAATAAATATTTTAATTTGAAGCGTCGTCCCGAAGTACGAGTGATGAGCTCCAATGTTTACATAATTTAGAGGTAGAATATGTAGATTGTACCTACACATCGTCAAATAGCTTCATCAATAAATAAAGGGCGTAATTTTATGAAACAAAAGGCAACTATACCTCTATATCTTATTGCAGACAAGTATATCGTTATCGTATGTCGTATACTGTATGGAATATTGTAAAAATTTCATTACCTTGTCAGTTGTTCAAAGCCAGCTCGCAGAGAAATTATTAATATTCTCGGTAGAATTTCCCGAAAGTGATGATGATACACAAAGTTATTTTACTATGAACACTTTGCCAGTTTCTGCGACTAAAAAACTTCTTGAATAATTAACAATATGAATAATTGTTAACATTTTTTCTGCCACCTTTTTTTTTACTTTTTCAGGGACAGCGTCTAGTGTGCAGTGTAAAATTCATGAAAGCCTTTTATTATTAAAAAACAGACAGTGAGCCCAATGTAATGTAAAATATATAGAGAGGTGATTTTTTACTATTAATTACAAGTAGCACAGTTTTTGGCTAATGAGCGTTCTATTTGGTTGGAGTTGGAGTACTGGAGTGACTGGCACTGGCATCTGCTCGAAAATCGATTTCAGTATAAAAGTTTAAAACACTCCATACAATTCTTACTAAACCTGGGCAATAGCCATTAAGTGAACACCACGTTTAATGATTTCTCTATTCAAAATTCACTTACCTTCTAAATAGGTCGGAGGGCGGATGAAATGTTGCTGTTTTACAATATTCCGCCTACCCAGAAAATGTCATTCACCTGTTTAATATCGGTGGTAAACAAAATTCCCCTTTTGACATTTGATTTCTTTCTTCTTATTTACCTCACTTCACAAAGAGATTCTTTCCTATTTACAATACAATAAAATTCCATCTTCTCACTTTCTCACCTGACAGCTACATATTTTAAAGTTGTTTGACTACAACAACAACACAATATAAAATGACGAAATTGGTTCCACCCTCTCAACTTTCACTTTTTTCCGCTCACGCTATTTTTTACTCTGAAGACATCCCATTTTTGCACTCTTATTCCGCAGATGACTGACAACCGAATACTTCGTATAAACAAAACTAAAGAGGAAAAAGGAGAAAATTGGATTGTTTTGTGTATATTTTAATGGAAACGTAAAAATAAACCCTTATTAAATAGATATCGTCAATTTGGGCGATAGCACCAACAACAATAATTCTGTTATCTTCCCATGAATGATTAACATGCTTTCCGCAACAACAACTAACCATTTATACCAAAATGCACTACACGACACCGATGTTATGCTGCATCGCAGGCCCAGCCACCTTCCAACAGTTACAACTGCTCTTATGCAAGAGTTATACAATGAGTAACTGTCACATCACTTCTTTGTAGATACATAGTGCATTGTACTAACTGCAATAGTGTTATAGTGTATATCGATGGTGTGCAAGACTATAAATTATAAAAATTGCAATTTCTCTGCTGTCTTATCAATGTAACATTTATTATATCATTTCTTTGTGACTCATTAAAACGGAAAAAAGGGCAGTGGTAACAAAAGTTTCCACTGTGTACGTCAATCATATATCCCCTGCTGTGCTGCTACTGATGTTGATGATGATGGTGACGTGACGTGCTGTCTATTTCATCTTTTGTTTATGTGCGTGAGCCCACAAATGAACTGTTTGTTTGCTTGTCCCTTACTTTTGTTAGAATTCGCAGACTGTCAGGCTCTGGGCAGGTGCACGTATATATACATACATTTGGCCCCTTATAGTTATATACTGTCTTATTAATTGATTCATAATTAACTGAAGGAGAGTATAAGTATATAGCGATATCGGTGGTTAAATATCAAACACCCTCCACTGTCTAATCTAACCCAGTTCTAGTTCCCTGCCGCTGCGTTTTGCGGTCTACCCGTAATCTGCTTACGTATTCTGCTGGCAATTAACTTTTTTTCTTACGCAATCAATTAAGGTAATTGTATGGTTGATTTAGAATGGGTTAATATATATCAATTGCTCTCATTGATGCCAATTTTTGATTCCCTGCAGGACCCGCACGCACGGAGTAGTGATCCGGTTGGTAAAAATTGTTTGGTCGTTTGAAAGTCATTTCGGAAATGAAATGGAGACAAATACACACTTACACACATACTGTACGCAAATTCGACCTGCCCCAAACGTACATATGTCAACAAAGCGGATAATCATCTTGCGAAAACTTGGGGAGTGCAAATAATGTAACACAGTTCATTTGAACAAACGAATGAAACGAGAGAGTAACTTTTCCTTTAGCCGTTTTGTGTAGCATTTGAAACAAAGCAGTGCCTAAAGACCTTTTTATGGTGTTGTAGACCTCCCGGGATGTTTATTTTAATACTTCTTGAAAGAAAATGGAGCCTTCCGCACACAAAATAGAAGCGACATGTGAGTCGCCACAAACTTTCTCTACTGGATTATGCTGAAGAAGCACTATAAGCAGGACAAATTACACGTGCTAGTGGCAGTAATTGCTTCTTTAATGGCGACATTAACCATACAGCTATGTTTCTCTCTTCTTCTCGTACTCTTTCTGCTCCCCCTCTTCCCTGGAGGTTCCACCCAGCTAGCGTTTCCCGCTTTTACATTAAACAAAATGGAGCAAAACTACCATCCCTACAAACTGCATGCAAAGTATACAGTGATAGTAATGCAACAAAAAAAATAGACAATTTTGCACGTATGGACAATGAAAATGGATGAGACTGAGGAAAACTGAAATTTACAGAATGTAGCAAATAAATAGGTTTAAACCCAAAAGGGAGAGATTAGCGGAATGGTAATAATTGTGGTGCTTTTACATTATTGTACGCGTATATTCTCCTCACAGCCGCTTTCTCTCTCTCTCTCTCTCTTCCTCTCACCCTTTTCTCCGCTATCCCTTCCCAACTCCGTATCCTTTTCCACCACCATCTCATCACATATCGCCGCACCATTTTCAATCCACGTCGAAGGTCATAAAATATGGCTGCTGGCTGAAAATTTGCTCACATCACGACACCAGAAAGGTCATTATGGAAGAGAAGTAGTACTTATTTAAGTGCGAGGAAGATTCGGAGGGATAGATAGATACAAAAAGGGAAGAGGAATAGATGAATGAATGAATTAAGTAGGAAGGTCAAGCTAAGCCATCGGGAAAGTTAATTTTATCTTATCGCTTAGCATACCATACTTTTACTTTCAAGGACAATAGTCTCTTTTCCGCGGCGATCAAATATGTGCGGCGTGTGTGTGTTTCCCTTTGTAGACAAGGAAGAAAAATCCAATCCTCTGAAATATTCAGAAAAGGGCACACAGTAGTCAATGATTCTCCACTAATAAAAAGGAAAATAGGTAGTACAAGGAAACATTTCATTGCTAAACTGTTATTGCACTGCAGTAGTGTAGTGGAAATGACGGTTTGGCATTTGGGATTATGTTGAGTGCTTCCATCATTACACACCCTTTCAAAAGTTACTTTGATGACAACACTTGTAGACTAAATTTTTTTTTATTGTGTCGAGAACAACTTACTCGATCTACTACTACTACTTATTTTTTACTGTACAATATTTTACCACCAAATTACTATATCGCCACCCGAATTGTAATTTCGCACGTGCTAAATGTCCCTTGTTTTTTTGTCCTGAGAGACCGTAATCCATATATACCATTTTTCGGCTGAGTCTAAACGAATAAATGATATATATTCGTAATTATCGTGTATCGCGTACTTTTATTTCTTCTTTCTTCTGTCCACCACTCTCTCGCGAAAACACGAATTGACAAACTACTTCCATTTCATATCAAACAACCTAGTTCGTATTAACACTGTAATCAAACGGGTATTATCGCAAAGTAAAAGTATAGCTTTGTGCTACAATACAGAAAGGCAATTAAACAGAAAATAACGTACCACGAAAATACTTACTAGCGTAAATACACGTTGGAATATAACAAAATAATCAAATAATTACTACGTGTAGTGACCAAACTATGTGTTGGGAAGAATACAAAAGGGCGACGACATGTCAAAGCAAGGGTGCAACGACATGGCTGTTAATAAATTGTAAAGAAAAATCGTTCTCCCAAAGGACTAAGTTATACTATTAAAAACTTTTGGGGTGCGCTCAACTGAAAAATTTATAAAATTTGAAATTGTATACAGAAATGTTGTGCGAGCAACTCTGTAATTTCTGAAACCATTATTGCTAAAAATTCCAGACGGTGTATCTGTAGGTTTGAAGAGGCACGATACAAACTCGCTGCTGCTGCGGCTGCTGTTGGCCCAAGAGACTATAGAGACTGAATGTAACGACCTACTTGAAAAGGTAGAGACATTACAATACAAGACTTAATGAAGTTAAGAGAAAGTTGGGTGGTAGGACTACATATACATAAAGGGTTTTGGGACGATAACTGTTTTTTTTAAAGAGGCTCATTTTCTCCTCTCCACATATTTTCTTCACCAACTGCTGGCGACATTTTTTTTTTGTTTTTGCTTCCGTTCCGCTTGGCATACTAAAAACTACTTGGCCCATTAACGTATTTATGTGTTTCGTAAAAGAAGGAAGGAATATCGCACTTTCTAGTCTATGGCCAAAGAGCATTTCTTTTTTTCGTCGATGCTCTCGAAAGGGTCGTTTCCCATTCCATACACACCACATAACAATAATTTTAATTTTTTTTGGCGAAGAGAAGGAAAAAGGGATTTCAAACGTTGTTGTGAACCTCGGCTGTGCACTTTTTTACTTTCTTTTTTAAGTATGGCCAATTACTGAGAATACCATTTAACTTAACTTTCGTGAGAAACGGCTTTACAAAATATGTTCTTCCAAAAAGGTCACTTCCGCATTTACAAGAAAAAATAATTGGTAACCAATTTACTTTCTCTTTCGTCTTTTCTTTCCTAACTCCCTTTCATTCAGATCATATTACCAGCATCAACTCGAGAATTGGAGAATTGGCTATACATTAAAATATTCTCATATATACACTTCACCATGAAAAAAAATAATCGACCTCTCAATAATATTTTTCTTTTGTCTTTATAATTTATTGTAAAAGTTTCGTCTTTTGTTGGCCTCCAGTATCTAAATAATTATACTGCACACATAACTGCAGACCGTCTAAACGTATGCGAACCCCTCTCCAGCAATACTCTAGTAAACCCTCACGACCATAAAATGCGTTTAGGTAGTGTAGCATATATTACTAAACAATGTCAAACGGAACGGAAAGCAAGGAGAAAGGGAGAGAAAAAGCGAAAAAAAAGCAATTTTCTCTTTTGCTGTTGTACTAGCTGTATACAGCTTTACAGCAGCATGCCTTAAGGAATAATATCAATCCTGGAGTCAATGCCTCTTTACTTTTGCTTGCTGGAACAAGATGGGAAGAAAAGAAAATGTATTTTTTCATCGTTAGCGTGATATCGTCTTGGTGGTGGTGCTGGTGATGGTAAAAAGTACAGCAGCGGTAAGGGTCCATTTAAAGTAATTGTGTGAAATGAAGTAGAATGTACAGTGTGTGTAGTAGTGTACAACTACAAAGGGGAAACAGCTCCCGGGAATATTCCTTTTACCCTCCTCTCCATTTTAAAGTACCCTTTCACCAGTGCAGGCGGAGAGCCCAGTGGTGTGTGTCTGTAGTAGTTTCGAGGGCGCTGCATGGTCATTATTTAACTGTATGGTTTAGTAAAGGGTAGAATTTTTTTACTGTAATCCTATCCTATCCGTTTTTGGTGAGTAAAGCTGTCTATTTATTGCCATTCTTAATCATTACCATCATCATCATCATCACGATCATTGTCCCACATCTTCTTTGCTCTTTCCTCCTCATTGTCGCTTCGTTGTCGTTTTCTCTGGGAAAAATTGGGTTACGACTATACGACACCATCATCGTCTTCGTCACACACACACACACTCCACTGGTGCACCACTACCGTCACCATCACCTCGAATGAAATGAAAATGAATGAATTGAATTGATGATGCTGAGTTGCAACAGTGATATATTGTCGGCAGTCGACCAAGATGAATTGTGCCAAGCTTGCAGAAAAAAGAATGTGAGAGGAGGAAGAAAAGGAGATTTTCTCTCTCTGGGAGAGAGGAGCGCAATATATGTAAAGAAAAAGCAAGAACCACGACATACCACCACCAGAGCCGCCACCGCAACATCAGAGCGTATAATATTATTGGTTTGTGTTGCTATTCTTTGCGGTGGCTGGATAATGCCACTTGTACAAGTTTTGGCACTTTATCACAAAACCGTTCAACCGTTGAAGAAAGGAGCTTAAAAGTAATTATTTATGTGGGTCGTTTTCTCCAGCGTCTTTTTTCTCATAATATATTTATACATATATTGTGTGTGCCTTCAAACGGTTAGCGCTGGTCATGGTAGCAGGTTGCTGCTTTTTAAAAAGAGCAGAATGTTGGAATTGCATAATGTGTATAGTATTATCATTTAGTTTTTCCGGAGTAGGATAATTTATGACGGGCAATGAATATGAATAAGGGAAAAATAAAAAAATCGCTACTTTTCCGCTCCTGCCATCAACACTACTGCAGAAATACCACCGGTAGCGACTGTCACATAACACTAAACACGTAGTAAATAGCCTGGGAGTATTTTTTCGCCAAAATAACCCTCCGGAACAGAAGGTAAGGAAGAGGGGGAGATGAAACAAGTAGGAATTTAAGGATAAGGAGTCGGGGAAGGAGGCAAGAGGAGAAAAGAGGCCAATAACAGGAGTAAATGACTCGGTAAATAAGAAAACAGGAAAATGGAATGTATGATGATGATGATGATGATGCGTGACGTTGTGTACTTGTATTTGTGGGGGCTTTTAGTGAGTGTTATCGACATTCTACCATGCGTCCATACTCCTACTCTCCTTTTGTTTAAAGGGGGCTTTTTAGTTAATATTCAGCGGGAAAACGGATAATGAAATCAAAACGGATGTTTACCGACCAAAATCATGTTCGTGTTATGTGCATGAGAGAGAGAGTAGAGAGAGAGAAAGTTGGCGGGTTCAAACCAGGGAATAGTGTAGAGTTCGTGGTTAGGATTTTGATATGTAATTTGCCTGGAAGGTTTTCTCTTCCTTCCTTCCCTCATCGTGTCTCGTACAAAAGTGGCACACATGTAGAGAGAGAGAGATGGAGAGACAAACAACAGGAGTATAGAAGCGATACATACATATAAGAAGCAACAGCAGTAGGGAACCTCAAAAACACAACCTCCACCACCACCGCTGCTACTTTATTAACGCAATTGAATTTTATGTAATGATATGATACGATCATCTCATCGGAAACACTTTTCTGTAATGTTATATGAGTGTAAGCGTCAATGTTCGGTCGGTAAGCGGCTGGTATTGCAGAAGATGGAGAGTAACCAAAACATGGTATTATGAACACACCTAAAATGAAATTTGGCTGTGTTTTGTGGCTCTCTCGTAGCTCGGGTGTATACATATGTAGAACAACCGGAAACAAAAACTACGCCTAAACAGCACCAGTACAACAGAGGCAGTAAATTACACGAAAATGGAAAATATGAAAATATCAAAACGAGTTTTGTCAAACGTTTCTTATGTTGTATATGAAAATTGAAGAAAATCAATTTAGTCCAGCTTCCGCTATTTTATGACTTGTTTTTCCTAATTCAAAGAAGTACGACTACATTGTTGCACACACGTACAATTACACGTAAATTTCAGGAAAACAATGTAAACCAATCCAACAATTACGCTGGTTTTAATCGTTATTCTGACAGTGCCCCGGGGCAATAACTCAAGGTAATCACTCAAATAAAGATGATTTTATAGCCAACAGAAAAGCTGCTGGTAAATGGCCCTGGGAGCTGAATCGCCTATCGCCTTACACTTTATTTCAATTGCAAACTTTCCTGAGCACACAAAAGTTTTCTCTCCTTCCGATAATAATAAGCATTTTACTCTATAATTATGTTAACAGGACAAATGTTCTTCTTTAAGACGAAGAAAATAATATTTTAGATAGTGGCCACTGACAGTCGAGCCTAACATGTAATGATAAATTCTCTGGAGAAAGGAAAAAATAAAAGGAGCAATTAAGGTAATAAGAACAGCGGTGTATAGAATGTCACTTTTACGGCTAAGCTGCGCTCTACGAAAACAATAATTATTACATTTTCCCCTTGTCATCCTAATTGCTTAAACTCGTATATTATTATAACTCCTCGTATTATCATCCTCATCTCCCTCCATTTTTCTTTTCTTTTATTTTTCTATTAGCGGCTCGCAAAATCCCTTAAAAATACGAAAACTAAGAAAATAAAAGTCCAGCATAATAACTCGTGGTGCTGCACGTTAACTTTTTTTCTTGTGAAAAAAATAGAAGGATTGAAGTACGAATAACACCGTGTAGTAGAGGCGGTCAAAACAAGTCTTGTAACGAAGAAAAAATAATGACTACTATCCTGCCTTTCCAAAAAAACTGGAAAGCCAAAAGAGTGGAAAAGTATAAAAAAGAAAGTTTTTTATTTTCTCTTTTTACACCGATTTTTCTCTCTTCGAACACACACACACACACAACACACACACAAAGATGATGTACCTAGATGCATGTATATAGATACATGCCATTTTCTTTTCATGTTATTTTCACGTAATGGGGCATGACTGCAAGGAGAAAGAAAGTTTGTAAGCGACTAACTTACTAACTAAAAAACTAAATAAGTTTTTTTTCCATAAGGAAACTGATTTTTTTCCTTGTGCTGCGTACAAGCATACCATTTTGTGTTGATATTATATGTCTATTTATATTTATTTGGGCATCGTCTCCTTCCGCTTTATTTGCTGCTGGTACAATTGAAACGGGTACGACAATTGAAAGACGTACCTGCTCCATTTCCGAAAACGGTTGTGTGTCCCTACTACAGCTACACATATGTTCATTTTTCTTCCGCCTGCCTGACGAATGAGGGAAAAACGTAATACAGGTTACCGTCACTGGGTCTATAATGTGTGGGTAGTAGATAGGCGCGTAAGTGATGTGAGGACAAACGCCCCCTATAAACCTATTGTGTAGAGAATTAAAAGGGGAATGATAGAGACACTATGTATGTATACCAAAAAAAAAGTTTCGGAAATTATAAAGTAGGACCAGCATATTTTGTTCATACTTTCGAATTTTTATACTTTATAAAATTTTATTTTTTAATTATGCTAGCCTTAATGGACCCTTCTCCGTTACCCCATGAAGGTGTGGGGGTTCACGTCATGAATGATGTCATCTACAAACTCATTATAATATTAGTTCTATTTGTCAACAAGAAATAATAGAAATTCAACATTGCAGATTGCAGTTCCGTTAAAGGCGTAGGGACGGCCGAACTCCACCCGGCCTAACAAATTAAATATAAAATATAGTACCAGACTAGCTGGTCCGAGTCCTAAATAATAATGTATACAAGGATCTAGGTATTATGGGTAAGGCAGCACGAAAGTTGGCATTTAAAATGTATTTTTTCTTCTTTTTTTGTATACTCTGCGATTTTTTATTGGGGAACTTTTCCTGAGATTTTCTTTCTTGTTTTCTTCCCTTTTCGCTATAAAAGTCCAACTTTTTTTCTTCCTTCTGGTGCTCACCCCCAAAGTAAATTGCCGTTTTATCCGTGTGGACCATTTATTTTGTTAACTTAATTTGTGTGCATGATACACTCAGCAGTAAAAGTAAAGTAGACACATATCGTATCGTGCCACCACCACCGCCACCTGAGCTTTTGCTGCTGATTAAGGAGTTTAGGCGACAAATAAAAAAGAGCAATCTAAGCCTTCAACCAATTAGCCAAGGTCGCTTATTGTGTACGAAGATACATAAAGAGTTCCTTCCTCACCCTCTCTCCAGCTACACTTTTTTCTCCCTTCTTTAATTCTATCCTGTCCCGGTAATTTACTGCTGTGCTAATAATTGAGCTGGAGGATGAAACTTGTTTGCCAGGGGATTTTACTGTAACTGAACGTAAAAAGTAAATCAAATTACAAGGCTCCAAATTCTTTTTACGCAGAGTCCTCCATAAAGAACATACGTTCTTACGTTAGTGATGTCTGTTTTTCTCCGCTAACAACTTGTATAGATCGTTTCGTCAGAGAAAACTGAATTTCGCGCTTACTCTCCCCTATTTCGGCGTTCTATCCTTGAATCGCGCGAATCCTTGAGACATATGCATCCATAATTTTAAAAAGGGCTATCACTTGCCATCCCCATAAAAATGACATTGATGTTGTTTTTTTTTACAAAAAATATGTAAGGCGGAAAGTCAGTAAAGAGTAAACGTGTGTGTCCGGAAACACGGAGAAACTCCTCTGGGCTGCTGCTGCGGTGGTGGTAAAAGCGCACACATTATATTATAAAGATACGAGCGGCATGTATAACTGTAGCCTTGGCTGCTGGGATAACGGATGGATGGATAATGTGAAGCTGGGCACCAACTCTTCTAACAACCGGAGCAGCAGTAGCAGCACACTCAACCTGGGTAGTTAGTCGATAGTCATTAAAAGCAGAGAGGGAGCGGTTGGTTTCACGTTCGGCTTGTTTAAGGCATGTAGTGGAAATCAATGTGACGAACAGGTCGTTAGCGATGGCAATAACAATAACGCACGTTTTCTCTCTGTTAATGCGGCACACTACTTTTTACTCCTTTTTGCTGCTCCTGCTGTCTGGTGTCTGTTGCTCTTGCTCCAGTGCACTCGCCCTGACGTTACGCTACACGTCTGAAACGGAGCGAAAAACACGGGAAAATGGGCGAACGGAGAAAAGGATATGATTATGATATGACGGTGATGGCGGAGAGATATTAATGAGAGATAAAGTTTAAATATGGCGCGGGGAGATCCTCCAAAGCACATAGTTTCATCAACATATACGAAGCCAAGCTACTTCATATTATTACGACTACGCTATAATCTGATTCAGTGTGGTGATAGTTAACGTCCAACGTATATGTTTGTGCCTTCCTGTCTGTTGGCGTAATTAAATGGGGAATGGTGGTCGTATAATAGGAGCAGCCACAGAAGAAGAGGAGGATGAGGAGGCTAATGTGTTGAAATTACTGGAGCTGTTGTGGATATGTTTTTGTGCTCATTATCCTCACCAGAAACAACACAACAACGGGTGAGTTGAGTTGAAAGGTGCACATTATCGTCGGGGAAAAACGCAGTACGCAGTGGTACGCAGACAACTCATGCGAGATATAGAGTAAACGGCCCAGTGGGTAAATCTCTCCACGTTTCTTTTAACAGCTGTAAACTGGAAGGGTTGTAAACTTTATGAGCTCCTTCATTTCCGTTATTTTGTCCCAGCTGCCGCCCCTGTGTACGTACTACGTATGTCTATGTGTAGCCTTCTGCAAATACGGTAGTGTCGAAAATGATGATGGTAATGATGATGATCATGTTGATGATATAAGAATAGCAATGACGCTGGTTTTGTTTGGTAGATTAAGATTAAATCGACAATAAAGTCTACTACTAACTTATTACTGAGGGACATAATGTGTGAAGAAGCACCAACTGTACCATATTTCTCCAGGGTGAGTTATCACAATCACCGTTGCGCAGTATATTGTCAATATAATTTTGGGGATTTTCCATGTATATATTGTGAAAGTTGTGGAGAAAGTATGCTACTCACTAACAGTTCCAAGGCATACACAAATAAATTATTAGATACCTAAACCCGCTAAACCTATGTATTTATCGTTATACCTTTCGCTCTATTTCTATTTGTACAGTTTTCAGGTTTTCACATATTTTTTCTGTTTTATCAACCATTAATTATAAAACATTTCATTGAACGAAGTTGATTATGATAGCTCGTGTATATGTGTGCAGTAAATCACGCTGGAATAATAATAGTCATCCCCGGACAAGTTGACTTTGTATATCTAACTTCCGGTAAAAATAAAAGAAAGCAGAAAAAGGAACGTAGCAATTAGGTTGGAAACTGTCTCTGTTTTTTAATTAAACAAATTAACAAAGGCGACCTTTTGTCCTGCAATTCAAAGGTCATGGTTAGGTTTATTATAGAGAAGGTTGTTAAAATAGTTTGTAATTTCGTAAATTTCTTTCACAAAACATTGAAAGTAATATTTAAGCAGTTTGAACTAAATTATTTTAAGTACAACCATATTTTTGCCCAATGAATTCTTCCGGTGTGAGCTCACTTTTCGCTCATTAGACATAAACTTCAATTTCGCATTATATGGCCTTCCATTGCGCCATTAAAAAATTGAAATGCACTTTGAACTTTGTTAATTTTAAATAAAACTAAAATATTAATAATAATAAATATGATTGAGTTAGAATATGTGGCGAAGAGAAGAATACAGACGATGCACCTGTTCGTACGATGAAACATTCTATTAACGTACGTGTAAGACCAGAAACTGCCCGGACGACGGCACGGACGTATGAAATACGTATAAATGTATGCGGACGAAATACCATTACCATTGAATCTTATTTATACAATGGATGCTGTTTACTACGACTCAATCAAATTCTTTCGGCACTATTTGTCGAAATTAAACTTGAACCTTGAGCTACGTACTGATTGTGTTTGTGAGTCAGACACAAATCTGACCTCTCTGTCAACAAATTTAAGTAGTGGTGATAACAGTTTGTTGTTTTTGTTTAGTGTGAGCTGTCGTTTATCTAACTATTGTTAGTATCTCATTTAAAACTTTTTACGTAAATGGCTGATGTACGGGTAGCATTAAAGAAAAAAATGGTGGTGGTTGGAGACGGCGCATGTGGTAAGACGTCGTTACTAATTAGATTTAATAAGGACATTTTTCATGACTTGTACCTCCCAACTGTGTTCGAAAACTATGTGGCTGACATCGAAGTGGATGGAAAACAGGTAAAGTTGATCATCTATCTCATGTGTTGTTTATATTTTGGTACATTTGTTGGCAAATAACTTGTGTAAAATATAGACAATTCATAAATATTTTACGGTTAATAAATTGATTGACGGAAAATCAACAATTGACTTCCGTCATCCGTATACTTCTACGGTTTGTTTTTTTTTATAGATTTATTTATTAATTTACTATTGGTTTGCAGATAGAACTGGCTCTTTGGGATACTGCAGGTTTGTTAATATTTTAGAAAACTCCCTACTGGAAATTGGAACAATTCCCTTGAAATGCCCTCGTTTTACCCATTTACCCTCTTCTGTTTACCATTGGTTCGACATTGTATCTGTACCAAGACTGTACCGTACCATCATCATCTACCTTGTTGTTGGGCTATGAAGAACGGTATATTTTCATTTAGGCGAATATTACTTCTTACTGGACTTTTTTTTCTAATTTTCAGACCAAAAAGAAAAAGCGCAGTCGAGGTTTCTGCATCGTAATTTAATTGCTTATAGAAGAAGTGTATCTTATTATAGCTATACAGTATTATATTTTGTATGTATTATATAGCATGTCGGAAAGAAATGTTGTACTTCTAAATAAATTCAGGTCAGTGTCACTTCAGTTTCTAGCTTGAAGAAATAGTAAACGATTTCTGTTATGTAATGTGTCTACTTTGTTTTAGCCTTTTGCCTGCCGTATCTGCAAACAATAGAAAACAGTGTTCTTCCAGAAAGCTAACAAAAATGCATTTCAGTTGGATGAGTCTAAAGACAGCAATGCAATACATTTTTTTCTGATTTTGTTGTACGTTGTCGTCTGGGACTGCTCAAATAATAAATTGAAACAAAGCAGTAAATCGGAAACATTTTGCTCGGTGTAGTATATCCTTTCTTTTCCTTTATCTCCCTCGCCGTCAAATTTCATGCCAAAAAATGTTGTTTTCTACTTTCAGACGGGCGTTTCCCGTGTAAAAGTAGGACTGTTGATTGTGTGAAATGCCGGAAAATATTTAATATGAAATACGATATGCTTTCTTGCACAGTCCTACCCTGTTAAATGCATCTGCGTCGTTCACGCCGTGTTTCTTTCTGACATCCATGCCGAAAATTAGGAGAAATAGAAGCTTTTAGCGCAGCGCTATGAAAAACAATTCCAAACGTTCTTTCTTGTAAACAGGGAAAAGATGGCCAGACGACAAGTGTAGCTATTTCAAAGCAAGGTTAGTGGAGCGAAACCATCAAAGAAAAGATTTGGTATTATTTCTACGAAAAAATGAACTAAAATGTATGTAACGAAGGTTGTATAGTACAGAGTTTCATTCCAACCAGTAGTGCTACAACGGTTAATGTACGAATGCGTCGCGCCCAGCTCTTTTTACGACGAAAATCATTCGGAGTAAGGATTTAGGTTAGGGAAGACTGAAAAACTACACTGTAAGAAAAAGTATCTTTATCTACATGGGTTTTTCTTGTACGTGCTTCGCTTTGTCGCAACTTAGATTCAGCATCCGTCAGCCAGGATATCTAACCATTTTTTGAAGTTTTAAAACGAAGAAAGACGCAAAAAGTAAAACGTTTTGCCGATACACGCCGTATAAATATGTGTCGTTTTTCCTTAATTTCATTTTACATTCCTTGAACTTGCAAAATTGAATATTTACGGGGGTCGTAAAGGAAAACCGCCGAGGGACTAGAAATGGGAAAAATTTACAAGCGCTCCAAATAAAGCATGTCTACTGTTACACGTCTTGGAATTTCTGCAACGAGAAAAGCATGCATGCATAAATTATACTCTACACAACGACTACATACGTATATATACGTCCATTTAAAAATTCCTCCCACAATAAAAAGCACGATAGGCGTGTAAAAACCTTATATAGGACGCGGTCCTTCCAGCATCCCAAATCCCAACCCTCACAACGTTGTTATCATCATCATTTACAAGTTAAATGGCTTGGTTTCAAAACCAGCGAGAAAAAAGGAGATGGGGAGCGATGATGAAACTCTCACTTAAGGTTTGTTTGGTCTGTGGCGGTGGCGTCAAGTTATGGAGTATCTTTCTCCGTGGGCCTGAGGCTATCACATACAGCATATCACATCATAACAAAATACCAAGACCACCAACAACCAACCCGGCACCAGCAGATCGCTAAATCCTGGCCATAGAGCCACAGAAGAACCGCAACTGAAACACCACACTACACCAGTAGTAGTAGCAGATCATGCTTTAAGGAAACCGCATATCGCAACACATAGACACAAGACATAAAGGTCCTTTCGAATCAGTCTTTCCACAACGGCACTTGTAGAAATATTACATCACTAGAAGCTTTTTTGTATTCATTCCATATTCTTGAATCTTCGTGAGAACCTTATCATTCTCAGATATTCATTCATAATTCAGAGTCACCAGAAAACGAGGAGAAAAGGAAGAAAAGTGGAACGAGAGAGTTTTCTCGTTTTTCAGGCCACTTGTTTAGCACAAAAAAACTAGACACGAAGTTCGTAATGTTGAATGGATTCGAAATCAAATCCTACATCAGTCCCACTCAGCGTTGTATAATATATAGATTTTATGATGCACTTTCCATGTACCATTACCACACGATTCCAAATTGGAAGAAAAGGAAAATCTAGCTTTCTGCAAACTTTCTTTCTTCCTCCCGATAAGATATTCTCTATCGTTGCTGTTGTTCACTTCTCATCAGAAAAATGTTGAAATATTTAAACTTTCCCTTTTCCCACGGATAACATAGTTTGTACTGCATTCTTTGCAATCATAAATTTATTAAAAGTGTTATTTTTCAAAGTCAAAGAGTTTGACTACTACAACGAAACGAGAAGTATACACGATGCACTCAAACATAGAGTGAAAACCGCAGCAAACTCGTTCGTTCAGAATCCGCTTTGTACAGGAAGCGCTTCAAGGCAAGAAAGGACAAAAATGACAAACCAAACAGCATTGAAAGGATGAAAGGAAGGATAATAATGTCTATAAGGCAGATACATTAATTTATTCGTGATTGCTGCAAAGCACGAAATGGGAATGAAGGATGATGACCCCATTTTGTGGCTTTTAATGACCACTTTGGAGCGTCCACTTCAATTCTACCAGGTATTCCTGTCGGACTGATCGCTGTATTATTGCTCAAAGCTTTACTGTTTTAATAGCATTATTTTCGAAAGTGTCTATTCCAGTTCCAGTATGATTTTTCTTTTCAAACAACTTGGTCGTAATAAGTTCGGGATAGGATATAGTTTGTAAATAAAGAGGACATGTTCAAGAGGAGGACTTGCATTTTTACTTGGGAAGCATAAAAAAG
>JAHZNE010000854.1:0-20557 GCA_027744055.1 Callyntrura sp. NNG-2020 | reverse complement strand
TACAAGTGCCACTGTGTGAAAAATCATTAGTGTTAAGGTCGACAGCAGAAAATAACTGTGCGAAAAGCTCCACGAAAACTTGTTGACCCCATGCAATGTAAAAACGAAACGCATGAACGCCTCTATGTGCCAAACCAGGTTTATTTTCCCCCAGAGTGCATTTTGCAATTTAGAAAACTCCTTGAGTTGCTCGTACTGGTCCTCAATATTAGCTGCCTGAATCTCCGGTGTTTGTACCGAACCGTTTTCTGTTTCGCCACTCTCATGATGTAAAAACAGCCCAATTTTTTTAGCTGCCAGCCACAGTGACAGGGGATATGGTGCCATTAACACAATTTCTGAGGCCATGTTTAAAATTTGACCTGCTAGAAACCCCCAATAATATAAAATTCCTATGATGACGTTCTCAGCAGAGAATCCCAGTTTTATCACATCGGGTAGAAATATTAGTTTTCGTGCAAAGTACATCCGATATTCAAATATTTTTGTGGGTAGGAAAACTGCTGCACCTGTCGTAAAAACTGCCCAACCCAGAACTATGATGAAAAAGGTTACCCCGAGAACGTAAAAGTATATCTGAGCCCGCTTTACAGAAGTGACCAATATTTTACTACAGTTGTGGCAGTCGACATCACGCTTCCAAAATGTCGTCACCTGACTTCTAAAATCAGATTTTGCCCCCAATATTGCAGAAGTACTATTAATAGCCAGTTCCATCTCTGTTTTGCGAAATCCTACAATCCACAGAATTTGAATGCCTCTAGCACAGACAAAGCAATGCCAAAGTCTTTCAAAATACGCTGCAGCGGTTCTGGTTGCCATCAAGCTGAAATTACGGTAGCTATGGATTAGAGGAAGAGCCATGTAGATGATGGATGGTATCCAAATCAATAGTAGACAAATCACCTGTCATCCCAAACAAAGAAATGTTTTCATGTAAAACTTCTTGCATATTCATTGATTTCCCTGCATTTGTCAACTTACCACATGTACTTTAGAGTTTACCAGAATCCAGCGTTTACGCTCAAGATCATACCTAATTCGGTAGGGAATTACACGTAAATAAAAGAAAGTTTTCAGGAAAGCTCCATATAGTGGCACAGTACTAGGCTCGGTTGCCATTTTTTCTGATGACCACACTGTGTTTTCTTACAGAAGTAAAGGATTAAAGCCGATTTATGATTCACTTTTCTTTAGCGACTGTCCCAACCTTCATCGGTAATATCAGCAAACGTTTACGATGTAATTGTGCGTACCCTTATGACGAATCGTTGAACCCACACTATTCAACTCATTTTGTATTGTGTTTGCAATGATTACAACGACTAGGTCTATTTAAATATGTAGAATGAAAAGGTGTAGGCTTGTGGGTTAACAGAATTGATGGATGTTGAACTTATGAGACGAGAGAACCAATTTTTTTGATTTATTGTCAGTAAGTTATAATGCTTCTACGTGGTATATTCTTCTGAAATATGCTGATTCAGAATTTTACCCGGAGATCAAATGTGTACCTCTACGTTTAACTACACCCGGCAAATTTGTGCTGGATTGTCATTCCAATCACACAGAGGTCACTCACATTTACCTCATGACAAATCTAAGAATATTACAAGGGAACTGTCGTTTTCGCTTTCCCATTATCGCCCAAAAACATTAGGTTGTGCTTTTTGTGTTTGTTTTCTCAGAGCTAACTAATCAAGCTGTCTAGTTCCACATGAATGTGCCAACCATTAAAATGTTTAAAGTTTTATTGGGAGCTGCACATTGCGGTACGTGTTTAGCCGTTGTATGTCGAATGTAATTTAAAGCAGCAAAAATAAAATAACAACGAATAACAGTTTTAAAACCGTAATAAAAGTTTGATCAAAAGAATAATACTCGGGTGGTTGTGAAAACACTTTAGTTTCGCCAATAAAAACCTGTTCAGTATAAGGAGAAAAATTCTTATATTTATTTCAACTACCATGTAAGCGCTCGACATAACATAATATTAATGTGTTATTTACTGATTAAAATACCTAATATATTACAAATTGCGGATCAATAAAATCTATTTTATAAGCTCTATTTTATCTAACATTTGGTTCTACTGTAGACAGTTATGAGGTGTCGTCTGCGAATGTAGTACTACATGTATTATTTGAAAACGACAATAACATCATTACATTTCACGCTAATACTTATTGTTTTATGAAGAGTAGTGTTTAGGTGTTGTGCTAATACATTTTTTATGTCGTCGTGTATTGTATTTGTATATTCAGTTGTGCTTATGAAGGATTTCATTGGTGTAAAATAATAGATGATCAATAAGTAAGTGGTGTTTTGTCTGTGTACATAAACTAGCATTACGCTTTAGAAAATGTATGTATATATTTATTTCTATGTATTTGTAGCATTACGCTCTTGCAGACGTCAGCCGTAGAGCAGACGCTATTTACGATGTTACAATGTTGTAAAATGGAGTTGCGTCAATATATATTCCAGATACCATAAAATAATTTAAATAACAGTTTATAACTAGTACAAACATTATAAAAAGAAAAATAATTTAGACTGGAAATCACATTTAGAAAATTTTTACTCAAAAAAATATGTGATAAAATCTGAATACTAATTTACTTATGATTTTGTATTCAATGATACGTAGACCGTGGTTAGTAAGAGCCACTTATTGCTTCTACATTGTCCATTGTCTGTTATGGGGAGGTGATATGGAATCATCATCGCATCAGAATCTTTCCAATTGGAGGCTTATGTCAAACCAAAAGTGGGAGAAATAATCAAAAGTCAAATTTTTTTAAAAATGAGATCTGGACTAAAAATTGGTGGAATGATATATTGGATCATGCTAATCAGTAGGGCTGAGATCTTTAGTTTTCCATCTATTTTGCAAGTTCAAGCTATCGAGTTTAAGTTTCGTAGGTGGATGTATCATGACATGAAAGAGTTAGAGTTATGAAAGCCACCTATTTTCCTGATTTCACCTATTTTAAGGTTTAAGCACCTAAATACCTTTTTTAAATTTTTAATCATCTTTTTGTTAGGTTTTGCAAATAATAAGGAAATTTCAACTAATTTGACGACAGTACGGTATACGCGTTGGTAAAAAACATATAGGAAGCTCATAAACTCCCACAGATGTAGCGGAAAATACAGTTTCATACGGAAAATACCACATCTTTTTGTTTTACAGCCATTTATCTTTGTAGCACCACTTTTTGTTGAACTATTTCAATACTTCTAAACATAATCATAGATGGTAGTTTTAGAGAGTTCCCTCATCGCATTCATCACCAACTTTCTGGTGTCTATTCCACCATCTATTTTCCCCTTTAAAGCTGTCCCGCGATGATGCGTCTACAAAATCATGACGCGTATCACGGTTATGGATCCTATTGCTCCATTGCCATAAACAATGTCGAATTCCCGTGAAACTATCAGAATTCAAAATATTGGATTTTGTTTAAACTCATTTTAAACCAGATTGTCTTTAAAGACGTCTATCATTAAGAAAGGGAAGGGCTGTTCAAACACCACTATTTTAAAGGTGCTGGACCTACGAGCGTGGCGTGGCATAATTAGTTGGGTAATAGTTAGGCTTTAGAATTATATGCACCGAAAACAACAAAATATGTATGCAATTATGCAGTAAAAAACCGAAAAATATGTAGCTAAATATGCATTTAAAAACAGCGTATATGCAACAAATTACAATTTTATTAACTTAAATAAATGATATTCGGTAACAATAATGAAAAGTAAAATCAGAAATTATACAAGAAGAAAATAGAGAAATTATACTAGAGTGCATCGAAGCTGTAATAAATAGAATCTCTCAATAAATAAATAAAATGTAATTTTGTTGGATTATAAGGCGCTTTAATATAAGATATGTTCACTTTTCAATATGTGTCAATTTGTATATATATATATAAATATATATGTAAATAATCTTATTTTTAAACTTGTCAATGTAAATAATTCCTTGTTATATGCCACTTGTGCTAAGGATTACAAAGACAATAAATAAACAATACAATACAAAAAAACAAAATAACGATAAAAATTTTAAAAAAATTGAACTCTTACATTTAACAGTGATCGCGCTAGATCATTTAGTAGAAAAAAGTAGATAGTGGGATGAACAACTCCCAACATTGTGGTCACTACAGTACATTTAATGTACTATGGGGGCTACCCCACCCCCCGCTTTAATACAAAAAAAAACATTTTATACTGGTAAATCTATACAGGAACAACATACAGATTTTATGTTGAGACTACTATCAGCGAGCTCGTGCTTTCTCTGCTTTCTCCACTTTCTACCGTTGGAGGCCGATCCTGATCGATTTTTTGGTACACTTGCCCACTTGCACTTGCACTTGCACTGCAACAAGCTCGTTCCACTTTATAAGATATCTGTACTTATATCAGAAAACATTTTATTTTGCCAAAGCCCGGTTGGCGAGCTATTATCCAGAGGACCTATTTCCCCAAAGGCCCACGTCCCCGGAGGCCTGGTTTTCCCATGACCCATTGCTTCGGGAAGACCACTTTCACCGAGAAGTTCAGTTACATTTTATTTTTGCAATATCCATAATTCAACTCCGCACAGTTTTACGCTTATGATTATCTCAAACAAATTAGTTTCGACCGAACAAACAAAACAAAACAAACCGACCTTCTCAGGAACATGGACCTACGCGGGGAAAAGTAGATTTTCCGGGAAAACGATATCTCCAGGGAAGTGGGCTCGCGGAGAAGTGAACCCACGAGGAATGACTCCCAGGGGAAGTGGGCTCCCGCGGATACGGACCCCTAGGGAAAAAGGCTCACGGGGAAATAGCCTAGACCCGTTCCTGGCTCTCAGATTCTACAGATACTGTAGCATTGACCTACTTGTACACCCCATGTATTACTTCACCCCATATTATTAAAAAAAATATAAATTATCGACAACATCACAACCACGGAGCAGAAATGCGTACATTTTCATTCGGTTTGTTCATCCACCTACATATATTCTACTGGTGGGAGATACGTCGTCGCCATTTACTCCACGGGAAATTGCCTCCGCATCTTGCACGTTTTCTCTCCTCTAACGTGCAGCTGCTTTGGGCGAAACGGCACACCAAAGCATAAGAAGAGACTTACTCAACACGCATCTTTACAACAAACTCTCTTTGCAATTTCGGGTCGTTCACCTTCATTACTCCAAGCATCTTACATACATTACTAGCATTCTCACCACTTTCACCGCGCGTTTACTTTTTCGTCGCACTTTCACCACACAAAGATAGATGATATCTTCAATGTCCAAGCCAGTTGCTGTATAGTTTCTATCGTTACGTCTGATGATTTACAAGCAAAGGTATTAAGCACAATTTGGAAAGCATGGATAGACAGGGTCACGAGTATAGGGGGGTTGCGAGGGGGGCCAAGAATTAAATTCTCCCTATGTAATATATTTTAATTACCCTTTATATCATCCTACTTGTTCGATACCACAGACCCCCCTTCTTCCCGGTTCCATTGATCATGGCGTAACAAGCAGATTTCCAGCAAAAGGCATCCTACCTTTTCTGACACTGGCATTTTAGCGGTTTTCCATCGATGCTTTGCTTGAGTTGTATGGCATAGCAACAAGCTCAATTCACTTTTACTTACTTTCTCCATACAAATCCAACGCGTGACGAGGAATGCACTTTCTCTATTTATTTTAACAGAAGTGTTAAGAAAGCTGTACACTGCGTAGCAACAAGTGCTTACGTTAATTTTCCCCTTTAGTCTCCACTGGAATGTGTGCTGTTCCATTCGGTATATGCATCCATGTATGTACATCATGCTGCTAGGAGAGACGTCGATACTTATTCCCCACCTCAGCATCCCGCAAACTTCTCTTCTTTAAAGCAGCTTTGGGAGATACGGAACGCCAAAGCAAATAGATGAGACTTATTCAACATGCATTTTCCCGTTTCGGGTCATTCACCTTTCCACACACTCGCACTCGATGCATCATGCATACACGCACTGCCAGTGTTCTCTCGACTTTCACCCTACTTCTTTCTCTCTACTCGGTGCTTTCACCACACAAAGATATATGCGAACTTTTTAGCAGAACCAGTTGTTCTCTTGTTTTATCCTCTCCTCCGACAGCGTACGAGCTAGAGGACCAAGTCTACTTCGGAAAACGGGGGTAGGCAGGGTCACCGCAACAGAGGGGAAAGGGGCCAAGTATAAAAATTTCCCCATGCTAATTATAAGTTATTACTAATTACCCCTCTTTATAAACTTCGTTGTTGGGGAGTAGAGTCCCCCCCTTCTATCCGGCTCCGAAGACCCTGATGTACCAAACACATTCTAAGCAAGGGAGATCCTCGCAGTGTATTGGTACTTCCCACTCAGTTCTTCCTCAAAATTCTGTTGCAGTTGTAAGGCTCAACTTCTCGTGGCAATAACAACAAATTGTAAACTCCCCCTGTCCCCGCATTCCAACTTGACGCCATGGATCAGTCAAAGTGGCGAACGCCTGCCTCCACAGTATGGTGTGTTGACGCGGTAATTATTTACTATTTTAATCTTGTCATTTTTTAGTTATTAGCGGTATTAAATTGGTGCTTTCCTGATTGCTTGTATGTATCTCTGCAGGTGCTCCTGGCCTGTGAATGTCTGATCCTCACGTTCGTTATTGTGGGCGTAGTCATTATGGGCCCCCCAAATTTCAAGGCCATACTCCAGCAGACGATCCCCGACGACCCCGACACGGGCCCAAATATCCACCCGTTGACTAGATACGATAACGCGTACTTCGTCAAAGGTAATTATACCCACGTTATGGGGGAATGATATTGTTTTCTGGGATTGTGATTTTATATTAATTTTCTGTGGTGGTTCTAGCCATGTGGTTCTTTTTGGGGTTGTGGGTGGGACTTTGCTGTATCCGGGTGGTGGCGTCTTGGAAACTTGCTGTGGCAACCAGACCGGTAATTATTAGCCAAAATTCCATAAGCAACATAAATGCATTTTTTCGGGGAAATGTGTGTAAAATGCACTCTTTTGTCGGCAGGCCTGTGAAGGGAAGGTGGCTGTGCGAAATGCGTTCTTTTGGGTATACGTGAAAGCCACGTTCCTCCTTCTCTACTTTGTGGGTTTGTTGTGGGAGGTGATATCCGGCACCGATAAGTTGGAAGCTGACCTGGGTGTTATAGGGTTGATTATTGCATACATCGTGGGGATTGGAGTGGTCCTGGTGTACAGGAACGACGTGAGCAAAATGATGGCGGCGCAGCACGCCGGGAATCGGAATGTTATGGAGACCTTCTGTGTTTAAAGAGGGGCACAATTGGAGGATCATCTGTAATTTACGTCTTGTCATATTAAAAGTGTACCTGGAATAGGCAAAGGGTATTATAATTACCGCTAAATCTGGTTAATGCACTATTTTGCACGCTTTTATGGTTTCTGAGCATTAGGCTTTAGAATTGCATGCATATGCATATGGCAATATCTGATACAAGGGAAGTAGTAATTTTTCTGAAAGTTCAAGAAACCTCCAAAGAAATATTTTAGGCGTTCTTCTTGTTTCATATTTTGCATATTTTGATGATAAACGCCCTTGACAAATCTTAAATCTAATGACGCAGTAAAAATTAAAGTATGAAATGAAGTGTCGTGTAAATGAATAAATTTATTATAATTTAATTGATGTTTCATATTGTTAGCAATTTTAGTTTAGTTAATAAATTTCTGCAGTCTGTTGAATATAAACTAGTTTTAACTGCATCTTCTCCAATTTTAGTACATAAGTGTGTATATATTGTGGCGTTTTCCCCGCATATAATTATAAAGCCTACTGATAATATTGTACAAACTGAATGGAGTAGAGCAGTAAGTTAATGGTATCGTTAAAATGTGTGATTAATCGTGTACATAACCTTTCCCATAACATTTTGTAAAAAAATAAACGGATTTTTCGTCCAAATATCAAGAGTAAAATGTCTTTCAACCATATTTATTATTTATATTTGCGACTCTTTCTGGGAGAACGTTGCGTGTGCTGATTGTTGACGACTTCCAACGAGCTCTTGGTCTTTCTTTGCTTTCTCCACTTTCGTCGTATTGTCGTATTCAGGATGAAATATACATGTCATATACAAGGTTACGTGGTCGATTATTGGTACACTTTCCTACTCTCACTGCAACAAACTCGTTCTATTTTCACTGCAACAAGATCGTTCTACTTTCACTTACTTTCTCCACCTTTTTTCATTATCACAACTCTATGGAAAAATGAGTTTCTCCATATATTTCAGGTGCAAACATTAACAAGTGTCGTTTGATGTCGATATAGTAAATCTACGCTAATCAATCCTCTTTGATGTTGGCTGCTGCACGTCAAGTTATAATTTGCATTGCAACAGTAAATTTAGGACTGCTGTACTGTCCGTAGAAATTGGACATGACAGTTGCTGAATCTAAAAATCTCATGCATAACTAATGAACTATTTACGTGGGTAGGTATGACTAGTGTTGCATTGAACATATGCAATGCAATGCAACGCAACACTGCTCATACCTACCCATGCACTTACAATCATACCAGGGATGTCATTTCAGCCGGCTGTTTATGTATTTGGCTGACCAGTGGCTGAAATGGATGAAAATCATTTCAGCCAGCCAAAAACTGGTCAATATTGCCAATAGCTTTTATATGGCTATAACGGCCACATGTCTTTATGTGGCCACATCACTGGCTTTTTTGGAATTTTAGCCACATATTTGGCTTTTTAGCCACTTAATTAGCATTTCGTACCACATTTCGCCATTTCTGCCATCTGACACTGGGTGGCTATAACCGGTTATATCCATAAAAAGCCGGCTGAAATGGCCAGCCATACCCTGAATCATACATACTCATTTCGTTCAATAATTCATTCATTCATGTGAATGCATACGAGGTATCATCTATTCCCCTTGATTGGTAGGCATGAGTAGTGTTGCATTGCATTGCATACGTTCAATGGAACACTAGTCATACCTACCCATGTAAATAGTTCATTAATTATGCATGAGATTTTTAGACGTATCATACAGTTATGTGTTACACACTTTTTTCCTACTTCTTGACTTAAGCAATCCTTACAACTGCTGCTATCACATCTTACAAACAAATTACAGGAGCTGCCTGGAATAAAACGTAAATACTAGCATTTATAAATGCTTGCACATAAATTTATTTTTGATTGGCATTTTAACCAACCAGCCGTCCTTATGTCACTAATCCAACAGTCACGGAACAAATGTGAACAATACTATGCACATATAATTTATGTTATTGATAGTGATGAATAAATCAACAAGTATTTGGAACAAGTGACATTGTTTTGCATACAATGTGTTCACGTCGATACATCAAAACATTGCTTCAACCAACATTGCATTTGTCGGTTTAGATTAAAGCTGACACACCAGAAACGGTTATAGCAACAATACCCATGAATCAAGAGTCATAATATTTGGACATAAACCTACCAAACTAGTTACATGTTATGATAGTAAGTAAATGTAACAGTACCAACAGCAGCAACGATAGTACCGTCTTGTAATTGGAGATAAATTCCCTAATGTGTAAATGGAAACATGTTTCCCTAACAATTGCATAACATGTTTTTACATAACAAAAGTGTTCTAGTGTAGATAATTAAATCTCATAGGAATGCGCATTTTTGTACATTGCATTTTGACCACATGTCATATGGACGACTACCCAGATTAACTTATTGAAACTATATAAAAAAAACTGTAAACCAATATACAACAGGAGAGGATTTTCCTCCTATCACCTAGTTGTCTCTCGCTGTTCCGATTTTAGAGTTTTCTTTATTGATCATAATGTAAACATACATAGGAATGACTTCCTCCGCATATTTTGTAAAGCTGCCGTCGTGATGAATTTTTAAGTCCAATTTTCTGTGGCAACATTTGATTTCACCATATTTACAGATCAACCATGTTGATACGCCACTAGTTGAGAAAATTCCAGTAGCTTCTTGAGTTTCCCTTTCGTTTCTTTCGTCGTCTTTGCCACATTAAACCCACGTGTGTAACCAGATAATCGTTGAGTAAATGCCAGTTCACCTTACGTCCTTTCGCTATTGTTTATATCAAGGAAGGTATGTCCACTGGATGATGGAAATTATCCACTGGACAAAAGTGGAAATGTCCATTGTCTTGGTTGGACGAAAGCGGACAAAACACTTCAACAACTGGTGTGGGGAATTGCGATACATATAACGTACATGTATTATATATTATTGTCCACTTTTGTCCATTTCGTCCAATTTGTCCATTTTGGACAAATAGTAAGGTGGATAGTGGAAGTTTATCTTCTTTGGTTTATATCCTCCCAACCGATAGAGTACGAGCACCTCTTCCGATCAGCAATCGTGCGTTCAACTTGACGTCCGAAAACTGGTGGCATGGTGGTACTTACCATCATACAAACAGGTGGTTTACTACTTATCTCCTTGCATTTTTACATTCTATGATTTACATCGGAACGCACACGTTTGAACACAGTTGTCTTCAAACATTATTACTTGTATCTTCATGAATATATTATAATAACAAAATGTAAAATCTTTATTCTTGATAACAGCTGATTTTTGCTAGTTGAAAATGGACTATCCTACATGGTGAAAGTCAACAGCAGTTGTTTGAGGTAATAAATATGTAGTAATTTACTCCTGAAACTACTTTTTTATCACATAGATTTCACACAGATAGAAATTTCCTACGGATGTTTTGGACATTTTTGCAGGAATTCATTAGCCTTGATTGTTGGGTCCTTAACTTGACCATTTTATTGGAACTTATTGTTAGTTCATCACTGTGCGAGCGCCTCGTATGGAGATTGTACCGCGGAAACCCGTGGAAAACGTTGTGGGGCCAGCAAGCAGGTAATTTCTGATCTCCCTTTAGTAGTCAAACTTTTAAAAATAAATGTATAATTGTCAATTATTTCTTTTCAGATCTGTCATATGAAAGTCATCCAAAGAAATGCCGGTTCTTGAACTAAGATGAAATTATTTGTGTTCATTCTTTTCGCCTTAGGGTTTTTGCTGGAGGGGATATCCGGCATTGCAATTGAAATCAAACTTGTAGTCATCATGGTTGTTTATATTTTTGGGGTATACCTTGTATTTACGTTCAAGAAAGAAGATGACGATATAGGGAGTACACATTCTCTAGCAATCACTAATGATGATGAGCAAACATGTGTTTAAGTTTCAATTTTAATAGTAAAGAAAGTTAAAATAATTGTAATAAAATTAGTTATAAAATAAATGCATTTATTATAGTTATATACCCAACAATTTTATTAATACTTACAGTTAAATCAAAATGACGTTGTACAAGTGCCTTACCAAATTCTAACTGGGAAAGTTCATCAGGATTACTCACCACCAGTGAACTTACAATGTGCCTACAACTTTTAATGAAATTAGATAACACATATGGGGCCATATTCCGATTTTCATCCCGCTGGGCAACTGTGGCCCAACTTTTGGGTTTCCGGCTTTAAACCAAACCAGCGCTTTACGGCCTGCAGTTTCTACCAAAATTGTGAGCTTTTCATAATTAATGAATAATTACATAAACAAACAAGAAAATAAACATAAATAAACAAATAATTAATGACAATTCAAATTGTAATCCCGCTTTTGGAGAAACGACGGAAGAGTTATACTTCAATAAACATTGTATATACGATCTTAATGCTTTCACAAAAATAGAAATCTGCACTACACACTTGGGAACGAGCAGTGTTCCAGCATCGAGATGTTGACACTACAATTTTAGTGCCAAGTTTACCTTCAAAACTTTTGCAGCTTGGAGATATTGTTACTCACTCGACCAGTTACAGAAATTCCCTTTGATTCATGAGTTTGCTAACTTAAAAACACATCCATATTTTTCTTAGCATCCGTGAAACGCATTTTGAATGTGATACACTTCCTTTCACTTTCCTGTCAGTGTTCTCCACTATTCTGCTCTGGAGTTTTCAGCATCTCTATTCCCCTCATATATATCAAATTATGTACATTATGTTGGTGCAGAAAGAGCTATACAAATTTTGGGGGAAAATGAACTTTTTATTCACATGGATTCTCCATTTTTCTCTGCACATTTTGATACCACAGTCATAAGATCTGAACCTGAATTTTTTGAATTGAATTTAGAGTGTCACCGTATTCTGGTTAAATATGGTTTTTCTTTGATCTCAAAATGCCGTATATTCATATAGCAGTTTTGTCCTTGACAACGAATTTCATTTAACAATCTGGTTCTCCACAATCTATATGGCATTTATTTGAGAGCATATGACTGGAAGCTTAAGCTACCTACTTCGAACCAACTCTCTTCCAGTTTTATTGATCGACCTTGTTTTTCAGTACAGCGGATGAAAGTGCACTAAAGTGAGTCTGCAATAGAATGCATCTTGTCCAAACGTCTAACCGAATGCCTTGCATGATGGTGGGAATGCTCAGTGCAGTCGAAACTGGGCGACCAAGGGAACAACATCATCTGTAAGGTTGTGGAGCATCACACCACTCTCCGCCGCGAATGGGCCTCTGCATTGATCTGTATCTCGCTCTTTTCGTGGGTTTACAACCACAATGCACACGTCATGTGTACGATCGTACACACACGCAAGGAGCTAGATATGATCTGTCTGTGACTGTTCCTACTTTTCCCAGAAATACCACAGTAGCAGATCAACAGCTGTCACATAGATATATTGCTCGTTTGTTGGACTCACGCCTATAATTTGTCCTACTCTCTCCAATTTAGTCTAACATAGTGCGGACGTAATGGGTCTTCTTAAATCAGGTCATTTTGAACGTGCCTTAGCCCCTGCACCTATTCTTATGTGATGGAGAAATCTAGCTGATTTTCGAGTACCCTGAAATAAATATTTCTGCCTTCCTTCACGGTCCCCTGTTTCTGTCTCTTTCCGCACTCCCAGTGCCATAGCTAATGTCTTGTCCGTATTTTCACCTTCCTTGCAGGGATGGAAAATCCTCCGGATCCTGGGATCCTGGATCCCTGGAAATTTTGGGAAAAACCGGATAACCGAAAAAATAGTTGCAACGAGAAAAAGAAGAATAAGGAAAAAACGAAGGACAAAATGTGAATAAGATACAAAACGAGCTTAGATATTCCACAGACAATCAAGCGTTCGTGACGGAAATTTCCTGACACATTACAACCTGGAAATTTTCTGACATATTACAACCTGGAAATTTTCTGACACATTACAACCTGGAAATTTTCTGACACATTACAACCTGGAAATTTCCAGAGACATGACAACCTGGAAATTTCCAGAGACATGACAACCTGGAAATTTCCTGACACATTACAACCTGGAAATTTCCTGACACATTACAACCTGGAAATTTCCTGACACATTACAACCTGGAAATTTTCAGACACATTATAACCTGGAAAATTCCAGAGACATGACAACATTGAAATTTCCAGACACATTACAACCTGGAAATTTTCAGACACATTATAACCTGCAAATTTCCAAAGACATGACAACCTGGAAATTAACGGAGACATTGGAATCTGGAAATTTCCAGAGAAATTACGACCTGCAAATTTTCAGAGACATGAGCACCTGGAAAATTCTAAACATTCCATTTAATGTTTAAATCGTCATTCGTCATCAAAAAACTTTAACATAAATATGGAAGGATTAGTAATAAGATTTTGCCACACTTACCATTCTCATCACTTCAGCGTCGTTTCTGGAACGTACCACTGACATAGCAGCTAAATGTGTTACGTCATCGTAGTTGGTGACATAACAACTGTGGTGGAACCGTTGATCTTTATCTCCGGAATGGTTTCTCTTGAAAATTATGAATTTACTAAATTGATTGTGGGTGCCAATGATCATTATAACTTTTCTCAAGTCTGTCGGCGTATAAGTCATAGTTTGGCTTTTTCTGACAGTTTCTTGGCTGTTGTAGTTCATCTGTTGCATCTGAAAATTGGACATTTTTTTATCCAAAACTCTTTCAGGCAATTTTTGCTGATCATTGATTTCATATAGGGTAGACTTGTCAGCCATCCATCGATAACTGATTGGCCGTTAGGTTGGCGAGTCATGTCGCTAAATCCTTTTACAGTAATACATAGATGGCATTGAAATTCATCATGAAATTTGCGTTATAAATTTTGGATATTTATAGATTATCGATTTTGATTTTATATTTGATTATAGATTTTGTTGATAGCTATCTACTATTTACTTTGTTGTATAATGATATTATCAAGCCATTTATGTCATTTCTTCTGGAAACGATGCGCACTTACCAGTTTAGAAAAGTAGAAAAACAGTAATGTCCAACCCTAGCGCTTAAGTAATAGGATTATATGAACAGTGATTTCTCCCAGACGGTAACACGTACATTAGGGAACTCCACACATACACCACATTCTGCACAAAATCCTATGTGCCTAATGCATGCCAAAAAACATAACTGCTCGCAATCTTATATTTGAAAGCTCTCACTCCATCCATTAATTGATCTTAAACAACGTGTAAGTATAACAAGTTCTATTGACGTCAAACTTTGTAAAATATAATGTTCACATGCGGCGGCGAACTTCTGTTGATTGGTAAAAACAATTTTAAAAATCATTTTGTTTAATGGGATACAACGCACATCACTGTAGCAATTATAGAGATTTGTAGCATTAGTTTTATTTCATTTTAAAAATTCCAAATATTATATGGTTCTAAATTTGGTTTTCTTACTCGAAAATCGTATATTCGAGTAAATAAATCAATATTTTAAGAAAAATATTTTACGCGACACTCCATTGTGAAGACGTCTAATCATGAAATAAAAAAGAGTTTGTATAGCATTAATGTATTTGCCTTGGACTCAGATTAATAGGGCAAAATCGCTTTCGGAGAACTCTGGGCTACTACCAATGAATATTGTCAAAATCACGCTTGGTTATGAGGCAAGCTGATACTTTTAAATTTATGTGGAAATTTTTTTTTAACTTGGTTAGTCAATGCGTCAAATTATGCAGGTCAACGACTTGAAAACAGAAAAGTTGCAAAAAAACTCATTATTTCCATTATTTACACTTTGTTTGGTGGATATTAAGATACCTTCTTACGGATAGTCTTCTTTTTAAAGTACAACTAAATTTCTCCATTTGTAATGCAGCAGTTTATTATATAAATTAGTAATCAATTTGTTTCAATTCTATACCATACCACATATTTGATCGATTTGTACGGTATATGGAAGTTTTTACTTTTAATGAATTTATGGTTTGAGCCTGAATTCTATATGAATGAAATGCTATGCTGAATGCTATATGAAAAAGCAACAAAATGAATAAAACGGCGCTGAACATTTACATTTTTGTATCTTCGAAGTGCGAAAAGAAATTTATTTGAACTAGCTATACATTGAACTAAGTAAGTACTAAGGTATGACAGGCTGATACAAATTTCCCTTTAATTTGTATTTTTATAAATATTGCGACTCGCTTTTATTTCTGGAAATTTAGACATCGTTGTCTGGAAATTTATTTTATTAATATTTTGGATCCATGGAAATTAGGGCTTCATGGAGGATTTTCCATCCCTGCTTCCTTGCAATTATTATCTAACTGATACGCAGACATTGGGCGAGACATGTTGAACTCTTATTTATATCTACATCAGCAAATGATATCAGGTGATCAGCACCCGGATATCAGCAAAAGTTTTTGTGTTGCGGCTAACTCAGACGTTGTCGACAGTTACTATCGCCAACGCATCCTTGCGGCTAAAAAGGACCAAACAAAATGGCGGTCCCCAGCAAGAACGGTTTGGTGTCTGGACGCGGTAATAATTTGTCTTGTCTAGTTGTTTGGTTTATCACTGCAGTTCATAAATATTTAAATTAATTTCTCGTCCGCTTCGTTTCTCCGTTATTACAGATATTCGTTGGTCTGGAAGGCGTAATCATAATAATAGCTTTGCTAGCATTGCTTATCGTGGGCCCATTGAAGTTTATTGAGAAGGTACACATCTACGATCCTGAATATGACGTAAAGTATAAAAATTTGGAACAACTGGTTAACGTACGCTTTGAAAGAGGTAATTATATATAGAGCCAATATCAACTAAACTAATTCAATTTATTAACCATAATTTTGTTGGTCCCTAAAGTCACTTTGGTTTTAATGGGAGTATGGGTGGCAACGTGTATTTTGAGAGTGGTGGCGTGTTGCAAATTGTGGGAGGCCACTGGAAAGGTAATTCCCGCTCGACGTTTCTCGAACTTCCTCTGTTTTAACAGAAAACCATTATACGAATGATTTGTATTTACAGGACTGTGACATTAAACTTGCAGCAAAATTCGCATGCTTCTGGATCAAGGTGAAAGCACTTTCCCTCTTTCTTGGCGTCGCATGGCTTTTGTGGAAGGGAATATTAGGCATTAACCTTGGGGCATCTGACTTCAAACTGGTATGTTTCATAGGGGGATACATTGTGGGGATTTGTGTTGTATTTATGTTCAAGAAAGAAATGGTTGATATAGGGACGAGACAATCTGAAGCAAACACTAATTCTAACATGTATGCAGGTGCTTAGATTGTAATTAATGCAGTAATTAGCTGTGTTTTAATGCATTTGTAAATGTAAGCAATAGAAGTGGGTAGGAATAAATATGTCATAAGTTAAGACACATATTTTAAATTGGAACAAAAAGATTTTGTAAATTTATAACAGTGCTGCGTACATGTTGAAGATGTCACAATAAAAAATGTCAAATTTTTAAGTTGATTACAACAAAATTGTTCATGTTTTAATTGTAGACAACATAACAATTATAATTTATTTTGTGAGAGTATTCACATTAAAGTTACCTTCACCATTTATTGTATTAATTTTGAGATTTTAGGTTTATATTTCAGATACTGTATTGATAAATTCAATTTCGCAAATTGTAATGTTATATGGTTTTGTTTCATACATACAACCTTCTCCATTGGTTCCATTTTCACTGGATTTCTGCATGTACTTACCATGATGTAAATAAAATTCCCTTTTTCTCGCTTTTTGCAGCAGTAAGATTAATAAGAGCACATGTCTCACTGAATAACCGCTTTCTCTTTCCTTACAGCATTCCCTCCCACTATAGTCAACACTACTTTGGTGTTATGTACGTTTCTCCAAATCTCTCTATTCCTTCTTTCATCTATATGCACGTCACGTGTGCCTCTTGTTGCTGTTCTTCCGCTGTCTACATTTTACTGCTCAGTCAGTCGGGATGCGTCCGCCGTGCACAATGACAGTCGAAATGTCGTTCACCATCTGGTGTCGTTGATCTTTTGCTTTTTATTCTTCACTTTGATATAAAGCACGACACAGGTTCCACTTTTAGATATATTCCCTTCCGTCTTCATCCGAGATGGGTAGAAAATATATTTTACGTTGGTGGTCGTCTTTTAACTACCATGTTTGTGATATCGCTATTAGTAATACCTCTCACTTCTAGTAGTGGTTTTCGGGGTTGATTGCGACTGCTTATTAGAAGAGATGGGCCGGTTCTGACTAAAGTGTACTATGGCGGTGTGCTATATTGAAATTAATGTGGTGGTCCGCCTTCTCAGCTGTACTGGTGCACAGATTATATAAATTTTGATAAGGGACCCCCTTCCATCTCTATTTCGGTAACCCTGTGCTTTAGAATCCCTATATATTTTTAGTCATGTTTTGTAAAGTATTCTGTCATTCTGGTATTTCATTTTTGCAGTTGTTTGAATCACCCCGGGTAGTCAATGTGGGAACGTGTTGAAAAATGTCGAAATTTTTATGGTTTTGAAAATACGAGTATGGAGTTGGGCTTTCTGGCTCTCGGATATCGGTGGTAACCCGCAGCAGGTCCACATTCACGGGATAGGAAATATGATTTAGTTTGAAAATTTTGAAAAATTCTGCCACTTTTATTTTCCCATACTAAACTCCATAAGAAAAATGAAAATATTAAAAAATTGATTTTTTAAAATAAAACGACAAAACCGCTCATTGTGCCCAATGGCTTATCATGGAACCTTATAATGATGAAATGAGTGACATATGTGAATTGTAACCGATTCTGAGAAAAATAGACTGCGGTATCCCCTCGTAAGTTATTTGTGTAATATTTGTTATGAACACAGTGAAAAATTTTAAAATGAAAAGGATTTACGGCCACGAAAAACATCTGGGTACTCTCACTTATTGTCCGGTTATATGGCCGGTTGCGTAGAATTTTGCAAGCAAAAGCTGTAGCACCCCATTTTTCCTAAATCTGACCTCGTAACACACTAATGTTTCCAATGTGGCCGGTACGTGCGATGATTTAGGCATGGGTTTGACATGGCGATGAAGGCATAATGGATAACCACTTATAAAAATAGTTCTGCTGTCACAAGTTCACCATACCCCATTATGTCGTCAATCAACCAGCAACAATTATTCAATCAATATTTCCCGACAGTTGAGGTACAATTACATGCATTTATATCTCAACTTATATGACGTCGTTTCTGAGTAATTTTTCAAAAACAATTCAAAACAGCCAATGTATAACAGATCTCAGTGTTATGACAAATATACGAATATTTACTTTCATTGATTTTACATTTTCAAGATTGTCAAAAGATCATATAACACACACTTTTAAAGAAATTGTGTTTTTGTATGTCTAATGCCTATGCATTACCATAAATGGGACACCTTTACCAATTATCAGATAAAAAATTAACAGGTAGCAAATATCCATTTAACTGAATAATTTAATTGAACCATATAGCTGTTTTCAGTCACCATGGCTTCAACGAACACTACTCATATTTCAATAAACGTTAGGTTGCCTAGAACAGGTAGCGATAGCAAGAACGACAAAAAGCTCGCATGAAAATGGTCATTAAAAACAGACAATAAGTAATTTTTAATTGTTTTTTTTTTGCTTTTAGTCAAACCACTTTTGCACATACTGCCGCCCTAGTCATTATAAGAGGTAAATAACGCTGTTTATAAATATTTCATATGATAGGCCGAAACTCATAATGGTAGTTACGCCAATAATTTGGTTTTCGTTATTTACATGTGATTAGTGATGAGTAAAGTAGTTATGTTAGCAAATTTTCCAGATTTTCAATATTTGATGCAAATAAACCTAAGATATCAGATCGGAAAATTACATATTGGATGGGAAAATTTTATATCAGATCGGAAAATTTTATATCAGATCGGAAAATTTTATATCAGATCGGAAAATTTTATATCAGATCGGAATATTTTAAATCAGATGAGAACATGTCATATCAGATGGGAAAATTTCATGTAAGATTAGAAAATTTCATATCAGATGGCGAAAATTTCATGTAAGATTAGAAAATTTCATATCAGATTAGAAAATTTCATATCAGATGGGAAAATTTCATGTCAGATTAGAAAATTTCATATCAGATTAGAAAATTTCATGTCAGATTGGAAAATTTCATATCAGATGGGAAAATTTCATACCAGATCGGAAAATTTTATATCAGATCGGAATGTTTTATATCAGATGGGAATATTTCATATCACATCGGAATATTTCATATCAGATCGGAAAATTTCATATCAGATCGGAAAATTTCATATCAGATGAGAATATTTCATATCAAATGGGAACATTTCATATTAGATTAGAAAATATCATGTCTGATTGGAAAATTTCATATCAAATGGGAAAATTTCATATTAGATCTAAAGAACTCATATCAGATATGAAAAATTTATATAAGATCGGAAAGTTTTCATCAGCTATATTCTCAGATCACAAAGTATAATATTATATCAGAATGTTCACTTAAATCTGAATAACTTCAAATGACTTTTATGGTTCGGTTACAGCCATTCGTACTACAAATCCCTGTACTAAATAATACATGCAACGTAGGACGCCGTTTTCGTCCGTATACATTTTTTTCACAATTCGTACTGTTGTGATTTATGGGCTAGAGTTTTCAACAAACTTTTACTGACTCACTTAGCAAAATCAATCATAGAACTTATTGAGCGTCTGAAATTTTCCAACCTTATGTGATATTTTTAGATACGATACGAGGCATCATAGCAGAATCCTTATACATCTTTGTCTGATATTTAAAAGTTTACATCTGAATCATAAAAAATCTGAAACTTTCAGATGTACCCTATCTAGTTGCAAGTCTACAGTGTGATCAACAATTATAACGTCACTTATATAAAAAATTTAAATTAGTACGAAAACCGACACAAAATGAAGATAGGGGGCTGGTCTTGCTCATGTCGAAGTATTGAACCCTCCTGTACATATATCAGAAAAGACGCGAAGTAAACATCCTACTGCTAGCCCGTACGGCGTGCTTTAGAAAACGGAAAATAATTACCTGCGAGCAACAATTATAACATCAACAAGAAAAATGTATTTTTTATTGCTTAAATTGAAAT
>JAHZNE010000853.1:0-34616 GCA_027744055.1 Callyntrura sp. NNG-2020 | reverse complement strand
GTTTAGTCTTTTTCTTCGTAGGTTATTTGTGGGTTCTATTATTGAGCTCTTATCTTTTATCTTTATGTATACCTTTTATTTATTTATCTTATTTATTTTTTGTATCCAGACCCATTCTTTTGTGAGGGTGTACACACCATAAAAATTCTCGTTTTAGTTGCCTTATTCATTTAAAGATTAACTTTAAACTTTATTCTATCCCCGCGCTATTCAAACAGCAAGATGTGCGATAAGCTATTGGCAATACTTTCCAAATGACAGTATTATTTGGAAACTATGAAAGAAAGTTTTACCAAAAATGTTGGCCATGTTTTCCTCCTTTCCCTTTTCACTTTGCCTTTTAACACACATAAATATGCGGAGAGAACTGAGAATCACCATAAGTCACGCTAACGATCAAAACGATTTACAGCAACGTTCTCTTTGATATTTTATGTGGTAAAGACTCTTAATTTCTCATCATTTCTCGCGTGACTCCCGCATTCCCCGCAACGTAGTGGGTGCAGGGCGAACGAGGCGAAACGTGGGTGAAGTATGCAGTAGTCGTAGCACAGTGTCAAAATTAGTTGCTTAAACTGCTGCCACACTTTTGGTACATGATGCGGCAAGGGCAAACTTGAAGAGAAAGTGCTTTCCCCGTCAGCAGCATAACGCTAACGGCAATAAGCTCATGTGATTGGAGCGGACATCTTGCGGGGACTAGCTGAGAGTGAAGAAGAGACCACGCACGTCTATAGAGGTAATAATGTTATGTCTCTTCACAATAACAATCTGTCATCTATTTAATCTCCTCACATTTTGAAACTAGCTAATAAAATAAACACACAAGGAACATGCTCCATAATCCATAACTTTCTCCCGTAACAGGCTGTTGCAGAAACAACAACAGTGTGCGATGATAATAATGGGAACGAACTGGAGAAAGAGAGCAACTTGAGGCATAAAGGGCGATAATAATAACAATGTAACTTTCTTGTATCTCTCCATCCCGCCCGACTTTTTTTTCCTACTGACTGGTATGTGTGCTTTTTTTTCTTATCGCAGCAACAGCCCATGCAGAATAACGGCAACTTACTCCCAAACTTATACTTCCAAACTTGTTCCTTTTCTTTCTTCATTTAGGGTTGGCATTAATGCTGGCTGGTGTTAGAGTTGTTTAATGCCAGGGACTACTCTATTAAATGGAGATGGATGGCTGCAGAATGTAATGTGAGGGAAGACGAGAGACAAAAAGTGTTATTCCGGAAGAAAGACGATACGTGGTAAGCTTAAAAATGTGTGCTGTCATTCCCACACATAAAAACAGCAGCAGTACTGCTGTTTTGTCGGGCTCTTTCTCTATCTTACACAAGCGTATAATATACACGTAAAAAAATGTTCCAGCAAGTAATATAGTGCTGCTGCCTTGAAAAAAGGAACTTCATAATATTAAACCCGACAGTGGCAGTACAACATCACCCCAAACTCAAGTGGATTTTACAAGAAAAAACGGCTTTCTTATTTTATTAGAAGTATACGAACAACACTTGGAAGAATGGTAGGAGCGTTTATATATATATATATATCCTTTACACATTCATCCTCATCTTTCAGGATAGGAAGATTTATTGCGTGTCTCTTCTCTCTTTTCTGACTAAATCCTTCAGTACTTAACCCCCGAAAACGGGGAAGAATAACACTTTTAAGTAGCTGTGACTGTTGAAGTGGGCAAAGAGCGATAGGGAAGGAAAAAAGAAATATATTCCTGTACATCCGTCGATAGTCCATAATAGATACTACAACAGACAGACACAATGGCTTTCTGTTTTAAAGTATTGCCATTTAGGTAGTCAAGAGACGCATCCAACGTCGGAACGCACGCACGCCTTCGAACTAGTCATTTTCGAGTTGAATGAAATGGAGAAAAATGCCTAAAGAGGACAGCATTGAAGGGAAAAAGAGAGATATGGTACTTAGGATGTGAAGGAAACTGGCATGTGAATGCACGTGCGATGCACTTGACACTTGACATTGATAACAATAAAATAAAAATATATAGTAATCTTACGCCGGAGACTACGAACACACGTGTTGAGGTCGAGTTTCCCCACGGAATGGCAAGTAAGAAAGCTAAAAAATGGGGATTGAGCGAGGCTGTAAAAAAGGGAACTCTCCTTTGGCTAGTTTGCACTTTTCTGATATCTTTTCGATTTCGGGGAGAGTAACGATGCGAATGCAATGGTATGAGGTTTAACGGTTATGGTTATTTACTCCGTTGAGTTATGGTCCTGCCGTACTTAAAGCGGACTGGCAACGGGAGCAAGAAATCACTCAACTTTTACGAATGGGAAAGATTTTCGGAGGAATGGCAGGATTAAGGATTGACTGGATGAGAAATGCTAGATTGGATTGGAAAGTAAGATAAATGTAGACAAAAGGATCGTTTTCGTCCTGCTTAATAATGCATTACCTCTTCTCCCTCATTTTCATGTGAAATCATAAATTATGATAGGAAGATTTATTAAAATTATGTAACCCCAGTTAAATATAGACTTGGGTTCTTGGGTATGATACAAATCGGTTTGAAATGTACCTCGACCCCACATGTGGCGCCGCTGTTGAAGGGCTATGGGCGCTACGGTACACCACAACCACAAAGCTTGTTTCTTTTTCATTACCGTTATCTTCCAAATTCATATTCCAGAAAAAATAGGTTTCTAACTTAAGGACGCCTCGTCCGTTAAAAACAGTCGAAACACAGTTATGCATGAGTTTTATTTATTAATTAAAGAACGCCTCAGAGATTTTTAGTGTGATTGACGCATAGAAAAGGAAATCCGAAACGAAATGTTGGGAATTTCTCCTGGCATATTCTGGGAAATTCAAAAACTAAAGTGTATATGAACTTGTGTACAGTATTTAGGTAAAAGTTGGGTCTGTCTGTCTATTTAATCACATTTTCCATAATTTTCAATTATGAATATAACGTTTGTGGATAATTATTTTTACGAAAATTTCACGGAATAACAGTCGTACGAGATGTTGTGTGTGTAATTTTGTTCTAACATCATCACTACAATGTTCTTACCAGTAGCGTTGCTGTGTTGATTTACATCAGTACATCCAACATTGGTGAAGTTTTCACATAGTGTACCCTGTTCCAAGATCTTTTCCTGTGTACCCTGTTTGTATTATAATGTCTTTGTGTGTACCGCGTACCGTCAACCGTATCAAGATTCCCAACTTCAATTGAATGCTATTACTAGTGAATGATTGATTATGTTTCAACACACGATAAAAGAATCATGGAAGGCGATTCGATAATCAACATGGTTTTGGATTGGGATGCATATTCTAGCGAATCTGCACTGCGATGATTCCAAAAGGATGAAACGTATCAAAGTAGACTGATTCATTCCAATGATTATATATCACTGATAAAAAAGGGAACTTCGACCCCGCCCAACGGGATCCACTGATCCCCATGCAAACTCTCAGCAGTACCCAAAAAGTATTTTGATTGCGAAAAATAACCTGTGGGACTGTGGGATCAAAGCCTGCCAAAGTACTTCGTACTCGTACTACTCTTTAATGTTTGTTCAGCTGTGGTTCCTGTGATGACCTAGAAAGCGTCTTTCATATCCAAATAAAAAATGACGTTTCGCTATTGCCGGTTTGTTATTTCTGGCGCCAGGAGGGCCACGGTTATGTCAACATAACATAATTATATCCTTTATCAAGGCAGAATTATGTCGGGAAGATACCAGTTCTGTTAATCTAAAAGATGTATGTGCAGTTGCAGCCACAATCTATATTTAAGTACTTATTTTAGCGAAATAACTGGGGGACGTAATTTCGAAAGATTAGAATATCAGAGGTGCCTGCATTTTACTTTTGAGATAACTTGAATAGCTGACGGGGTACGATAACTGACATGAAGTTACCCTTTCCAACATGGAACCCATTGAGCATACTAACGTCCCAGTCCAGCTTTAAAAAATTTAAAATTCTTTTCATTTATCCGCTTCATATATGCATACGATACGACTAGGAAAGGCAACATGCATGAGAAAAACAAAACAAATTTTGTCTCCAAATTAACTTTACCACGCAGAAATCCATTTATTGACAGGTGGCTTTTTACAATAAACAACGAACGTTCCAAAAACCAGTAAAAACTGTCAAATCATAATTGCATTTACCAGAGATCCATCAACAACAATCCGCACTCAATAATAAAACTACATTTGTATGCAAATAAACCGTGTAATATTTGTCTCTTAAATTACCTCGACATCGACATTCCATCCATATTACATTAAAAAAATAATGCGTGGAACATCATCGATTCCATTTTTTAATTTGAATATTATATTCAAAATATTAGTTTTCATTAAACTTTTCAATATCGGACTACACGAAGAAAATGTAAACATTTTATTCAAATTTCGTCGCTATTTTATATTTTTGCAGTACATTTTAGCAAATTTTCATCTCGATGATCGTAGCCGATTCATCCGTACGTTGCTGTACGTTATTCTCCGCCTCTCCCGCTTTGAGTGTGTAGAACATACCAGCAGCATACCAACACAACCGATTGCACGCTTACTAGGCAAGCAAACAAATGAGCAAACGTAAAAGGACAAACCTACATACATTACCTATACATATACAGCGAACCAGCTCAACCAGCAACGACAGCACCAACGTCGTCGTCGTAGTCAACATTACATTGCGTTTTCCTTTCCGTCATTCGCCAAGCCTTTTGCTTTTTCCTTTTCGCATTACGCTACGTCCACACCACAATCAATCAACCGTTGTGCTTGCCTTGCTTGTTTGACGGACTGAACGCGACGGACTTTTGGTGTCATGTACTTGGCTAAACTAAACTCTTTTTGACCCTTTCAGTATCGAGCGTGTGTGCACTTGCCAAATTTCTCCTTTCCGATACGATCGAATTGCGGGTTTAGTATTCCGCGTTCATCATCATCAAGAAAGTTAATTTGTCAACGAGTGACAAGTGTCCGCAGTTCCACCACCTCTCGTTATCCAGCCAGGCATTCACTTGAGGGAAGTACTTAAAAATATTTACCAATTTGGCATTCTTTGACGAGGGAAGGAGAACAGCTCAGCTGGACATTGAAATTTCAAGGTAACGTTTTATTGAATTGAGAAATGCTGGCTGGACGTTGCTTCCAATTTTAAAATAATAATAATGACGTTTTGATTCGAGAGGACAATGAACGGTCAGTGATTGACTTGTAATCATCTTTTTCGTGTAGTTGAACACATTGGATTTCCCGTGCTGAAAGAATTTCTTATGTTACGTTCCCATTATGTAACAGAAAAAGTGTCATACACTACTTACTAACACTAAACTGAAATTTTGTTGATATAAAGTTGGTCTTGTCACTTGGAGTCAAGTTCTAATACAGTACAGTATTTGTTTTATTTTCAGAAGTAGTTTATCTCGTCTGGGTTTATTTCCTCGTTGGAGACGTCATCAAGCATCTGACCTTTTGCGGTGTGACCAGGTAGGTAAAGAAACGGTCGAAGAGATTGTAGGGAAGGTGTACATATGTATTAACTTTTATGAGGTATAGTTGATAGTATAGCCCGAGTCAAGTTGTAAGGTTTTTAGCTCATTTTATTTTTAAATGAAGGTTTATTTTAAGTCGGTGGCAAAATTGTTAAGTAGATTTTACTAGTTTCCGATTAGTTCTTTTTAATTTCAGACAATATTCGCGACAGTCATCGATTATTAGTTGATCGCCATTTGTTAGGCTTACAAGTTATAATTGTGTATATTCTGGACCAAAGTTTTTGTGGTCTTTTAGTCATTAGTAAGTGAAGCCAAAAAGTGTAGTAGTAGGTGACAAAATGTCTGAAAGTCCCGTGGCTGTTAGTAATTCTCGCCCAATCGTAAGAGCACACGATTGTTTTATAACTCACTTTTGCAACCAGGTTATTCAATCGGGGAGTGCCAATACCGTCGGTGAAATTCGAAAAATGGCAGAGGAAAGATGGAAGGTTGAAGTCTATCTCTATCTTCCTGTAGATCAAGAAATGCTTTAAGTCTTTGACTACCAATGATTGTTGTTAGTATTTTGTGGCATGGCAGGACGTTGTGGCGTAACTGATAAGGTCCTATTGATGTGGTTTGTTTTTTTTTATTTGCAGGGTATGACAACTGCGGAAAAGCGACCATACAAGGAAATCGCAATTCAGAAACGAGAAGAACTAGGACTTGAAATGCCTGCTGGATCTACTACGAAGGTGGAAACTTCCCGGAAGCGTAAGCGTGCAGGTGGCAAGCCGATAAAGGATCCTAATGCACCGAAGAGAGCAACTACAGCGTTTTTCTTCTTTTCCCAAGAAGAACGACCCAACATAAAGGCCGCTAATCCGGATTTCAAAGTTACCGATATTTCTAAGGAGCTGGGTAAATTGTGGAAAGAAATGTCTGAGAAGCAAAAGGAAAAATACCTTCGTTTGGCGGAGAAAGATAGGAAACGTTACGAAGTGGTACGTACTGAAGATGGTTGCAAAACTTTTTCAGATATGGTTTATCGTACGTTACCTAGATTGTGACCATTAAAGATACATGGTAATAAATATTTCATTCCCTTTATGCTCACAGGAAAAGGCAGCGTATGACAGCAGGGGAGGAAGTGCCGACGAAGGCGACGAATGAGGATGCTGGTGCGCAATTTAGCAACATTAACATTACGTTCAGTTTGTAACTACTAAATAATGTAGTGTCAGTTTAGTATGAATTGGGCCGTTTAGGCACGCATCCATAAATTACAGATTTACGCATTTTTGTACCCTTCGATTTGTTAGAGTTGTTAAGATGAATGATTGAAATTTTACCGACATGTTTGCTCATGCGTTGCTAAAAGTGAAAAATATGTAATAATTATTGGCATTACATAGTTGTAGTTCAAGTGTTTGTAATCTTTAATGCGTATTCAGTGAATAAATCTTCGTTTGTATTTAAGTGCATTTGTTCGTTTAGCAGATTTGATTTATTGTTTACTATTACTAATTAATTACTACATACTATAAGAAGACTTGCGTATGTTCTACCAAACAACTAATGGCATAATAGAATGTAGGTCAGAGATGAAAGTGCAGAAGTTAGTAACATTAATCTTACCTCTTCACCAATCATACTAGAACTGTCGTCATCATCGTCGTCCTCATCATTCCATTGCTCCTTCGGCGTTGCCTTGTGTTTCCGGGAGAAAATATTTTTGGACATATTTGTTTTAGTTTGTTGGGGCACACTGTAATAGGAACATGACACCTTCGCAGTGGCTGACGTGCTCGACGGCAATGTAAAAGGCACAGACGTAATCGTATCACCGCGGCCTCCCCCATCATCACAATAGTAGGAACTTTCCCTGAAACTCGAGGTACTCACAGTTTCCGCCTCCGCACTTTCTTTGCTGCCGAGAGAGAACACTCTCCAGAATTTCAGATTATCCCAAAGACACAATAATAACACCATTTTGAAATAGTGGAAGCTTAGCTCAGCTCAAGGATTTTTCTCTCGGTTCAATAATAATGATAATGTTCACACACTCACAGAGAGTAGTAGTACCTACTTTGCAGGAAATATAAGCTTTAATTCTTCATGGCAGGAATCAAGATAATGGTGTTGCTGCAGCCATAGCGGAGGGGTTCCACATTTTGACATAAACCGTCGTCCTCCGTCTGGTAAAACAACGATCTCGCTTGCTCTCTCTCTTTTATGCGCACACTGACAACTTGCAATGATTATGGATCCACCATCATCCTCACCACCATCACCATTCATTCCATTGAGCCACAACAATTCGCACAATTTAACAGTAGCTCATATGAAATGCTCTGCGACACCACCAACCAACGACCAACCACTTAGACAGCATAACGCCAACTACTATGCAAAACGACTCTTGACTCCTCAACCACGACCAGAAGCCAAATCCTTGTACTAAAAAAATAAATTTTCCGATCCTCTACTTCTGTAACAATTTCCCTGGGTTCCTTTTTTGGCTTGACGTGTGAATGTGTGTGCGGAGGCAGCAGAGTAAGTAGTGAGAATGTGTGTGTGTGCCTGGACCGCTTTATCTTCTGCACCCATGTATCCGTCCGTTTTATCCCCCGTATCGCACTAATACATGGTACAACAGCACACATGTGTTACGACGCCTACCGCCTGAAAGAAACTGTGCCCTTTTTGATACATTACAAAGCGATAATATTATACATATTTTAGCAACGCTTTTCCACTACTCGTTCTCTAACTCTTCCTCCAGTTTTTGTGTAGTTGTTCAAGTAGAAGTAAAAGTATGAGATATGAGCAGAGAGAAAAAGGTTTAGCAACTCTATCCTTATCCTATTCTACATAAGGTATTATATAATGCACACATATAAAAAAGAGAGAAAGTCAGACTCAGAATAAGGGTAACAGACAGAGAGAGAGAGACAAAATGAAAGTAAAGTAAGACGTAAGCTTTCCACGAGCATCGCCACTGCCGCCACCGCCATTCCATATCACACAAGTGTAAAGAGTGAGAAGAGAGCACTAGGGAAGAAGAGGGAAAAAAGAATAAAACCGGAAAATTATGTACATATAATAGGCTTTGCTGTGGTACAGATAGATAGAGAGGGAGAGTTTTGTGTGTGTATAGCGAAGAAGTAACTTAAATAGCAGCAGCCGTAGCAGCACTAGTAGTTGTGCAGGAGAAGCTCTTCAGGCTGCGAGCTCAACAAGAGAAAGTAGTTTTATCATCAGAGAGGAGCAAAAAAACCGACAAGTAGATTTGCACTACTTTTCTTCACAAGTAATATCGTCGTGCCTGCTCACACAAAGAGGGAGAGAAAGAAGCTATACCGCTGGAGTACCACATATCTCCATATGTTTATCGTTTTATGATCATTATAATATAACAATAAGTTATCTTAAGCCTCCACCGCCACGATTTCCACCACGACTACTACATCATCTAGGAAGTAAAATGCAATGCAGTGAGGATATTACTGCTACACACTGATACACCGATAACATTCCAAAGATAACATCTATAGCAAGGCGATACAATATCGCGTTGTTTCGTATCGTACTACCCTCATCATCATCTTTGCTAGTAATGCCGAAAAAAGACATTATACAGAATCATAACATTATGTTTTGTAATATATTATATTAACATTAAATAACATTATGTTTTGATATGCTCTTTCTCTCTCTCTCTCTCTCTGCATTTTATATAAAAAGCGGAGAAGTAGTAAAAGCTCTACATATGTTATTATCTGTTGTAGTAGGCACACGCTATAGTAAAAACGACATGACTTTTGCTTTTGCAACTTGAAAGGAAGTTGTGAGAGAGTATTACAGTGCGGCAACGTACTTATAATTTTCTTTGGTATATATAATTCGCCTAATATTCACAAAGAGAACGAAATATTATGTACATAAAAAGAAACGTGCGAGTCTTCAGAGTGTGATGATGTCATGTCTTGTGTGTGTGCGTGTTGTGTCTATAGAAAGATTGCAACTTTGTTGTTGTGTGTATGTGTGGAGCTGTGTGGTCGTGGTGTTGATAGAGAAGAGAACAAAATAAAAAATAGAAATGATAATAAAGAGAGAGATATAATCTGTACATCTATACATTTAGTGGGTTTGAGAGTTTGTGAAGTAGGCAGACACACACAGAGAGAAAGTATCTCTTTTGTGTTTATGTGTCACTAACATTTAACGAAAGGGGAAAGCGAGAAAATAGTAAAGAAGAAGTAGCACTGTTGTATTGCTCTCTTTGGGAAATGATATCCTTGGATGTGTGCTGACGCTGATAAAAAAAAACACATATTACCCCGAAAAAAGATACAAGACAGAGTGTCACCAGTAGTAGCAAGAGAGCGTGTGGCGGTGGAAGGAGACAGGTTGTCGTAAATACAGTTGGGAGTAGAAGAAGGTAAGGCAGGTCGAATAATTTAGGTTCCTAATTCCCCGTGTGTGTTTCTTCCTGAAAAATGTGAAATGATATGCGGAGCGAGTATACTTTGAGTTTATGATGAAGCAACGCACCACAGGAAGAAGAATGTCAACCTTATATTATTCTTTGTGTGTGTTTGTGTATATACACGGGGAAAACATCAACAGGAAGGACGGGACCCGAGTCACATACATACCATTCTGGATACACATTTAAAACAAAAATACACACACAGGAGGTGCCTTGGTCGTTTGAAAGATTAGACAGATTGTGAAATGCTGGATAGCACGTAAAGGGATCGTAAATTCGAGATATGCAATACATATAATATGTCCATATCGGGAGAGCTGTTGAAAGCAGCGTGTGGTATGCTGGTGGCCCACTAATGTTCACATTTTGTAACGTGAGGAAGATTCTGGGAAGAAAGTATTTTGTCCTTTTGACGAGTTTCTCTTCATCCGCTCACTCAGTTAGCACTCAGCACTGGAGGCGGCGATATCTTTCCACGGGGGAGTAGATATGATGTCATATCATCCATACCAAGTAGGACTTATCTGGGTATCTATCAAACTTTTATGCTTTCTTCGACTGGTATTTTTAAGTAGCAACGAATAAAAACGTAGCACACAGGTTTCCTCTTCTTTTCCTCCTTCTCCTCTTTTTTCTTCTGTGATTGAGAAGTATGGGTATGTGTATACACACTACCTTGTTATATTTCGCTTTTACTCCACCTCTTTCTCCAATTTCTCCATGGGTGGGTATCCATCTGTACAGGCGAAACTAGGGCAGCAAGGGAGAATTGTTCTCATGCAAATACAAACAAACAAGAACGCGAGCGGGAGGAAGAGGGTAGTAACAAGAACAACAAAAACCACTGGAAAAGTAACCCACATGAACCGTCATCATATCACAATCATGATATGGTATCATCAACACGATCACTATTCTCCACGGTATCACGACAATGCCACGCCATCCCCAAAACTATAACTTTTTCTTCTGCTTATCCATCTCCCGTCTCCCACCTCCTCATTTCTCCTTCGGAAGGAGTCCTTGAGTCCTTCCCATTTTCTGTACTACATTGAATCCTCCGAGTTTGTGTGTGTGTGTCTGTGTGTGATGAAAACGGAACGGACTCAAGAACAAAATTCCCCCAAAACTTTTCACCAAAAAAACTTTTTATCAGGGAAATATCATACCAAGTTTGCAGATAGTTATTCAATCGTTAGAAAAACAAGGCGGAACAGCAGCAGCGCGGTACTTTGTAATCTTTAACGGGAACCAAAAAGTAAAAGCACTGCTTCACTGGGCCCACTTCCTTATTTATCTTTTTATATGTTTGTGTGTGGATTCTGTGTCTCTTTAATTACGACACTGGTTTCAAGAAATGACCAACAACAAGCAGTTCTGTTATTGTCGACAGTTACTAGAATATTCATACACGATGTTGAGGAGACGGTGTCCCGATATGAATGCACAGAATGCGGAGTAGTTTAGAGAGGATTTTCAAAAAAGAACAGAAATGTCGTCTCGTTTCAACTTTACTTCCTCCCACAATACAAATAAGTGTCCTACTAACATCCAGAATAATTTTACTTTTACACTCACCCGTCCGAGAGCTCGCGAATGTATGACAATGGCAAGTTCAAATGGTTCCTTCCAGTAAAGTGCCAGCAAACTCAAACTCCCCAAGCAGAGAAGAACGCCGCCAACCGAATTTCTGCTGTCAAGTCTCTAAATAACAATGATACTTTGGACTTAACTCCATAAAATACAGCAATAAGTAAGTAGTATGAGTATGTAAATGGAGAAGAAAATATTTTAAAAGTATAAAATAAATTTATTTTAGTATAGGAAGTTCCCTGCCTACCAACAGACACCGTGCTTTTGTACACGAGGAGAGAGGACCGGGAAAAGTACAGCAGTTGTGTGTAGATTTTCTCTCTAGTTATCTAACAGTCTCCGCTTGAACAAATTGCTACTGCTTTGTCAAAGAGAAATGGAAAATTTTCGTTCTGCTCCCTTGTCTTCTCTTTTGATTTTCTTTGTCTACTTTTACATGCATGCTCACATGGAGTTACAACAACGAGGGAATCGGGAGAGAGTAAAAAGCAGCCCGGGAATGAAGACAAGGAGAAAAGTTTGTTCTTATGTACACACACACGCATACACGTCTTCCTCCCTGATTGTGTGTGATCTGACTTGGTGGTGGTGGTGACGGTGTCCAAGAGGAAGATGCAGAAGCATGGAAATAAGAAAAGCCACTTTATGAATAAGTGACTCGGGAAGATGAATATAAAAGGGGTAATAAAGACATAGAGACACGGAGACATACAAAAAGAAAAGCAAAATGGCAAATTGTGTGGTTTACTATCACTCTCTGAGCACTTTATTTCATATTATTTATAATATACTTCAAAAAGTCATATTAATGCGCGTGGGGAATAATGGAGAAAGGCAAATGCAACCAAGCGGATGAAAATGAAGGGAAATATATTAGCATGATTTGGTCGGTCGGCCGGGACGGCACACATCTGCAAAAGAGTAAGTGGAATGGCTTTTTTCTATGTGTTTTTATATACATGTAATATTAAATATATTGTTCTCGTGTATCAAATCCATTTTCAAAAGTGTTCCACTTTCTCCCGTTATACGACGGATCTACCATCCTCCCTACTTTGAGCAAAGTCTCAACTCAAATGAAAATTGAGATGAAATGTAGCAGAAGTTTTTTTCTTTTAAAAAAGTATACCCGTAAATATACCATTGTAAACTAAACGTAGTAGACCTATAAACAAATACGTAAAGTGGAGGAGCATTTTAGAATCAAACTACTACTACTACTACTACATAATATGATGTACCACTTACATTTATTTTCATGATGATGATGCACACACACATATATAACAATATTGCTGTTTCAGGAACTACCGTCAGTAATACAATATACACACGTTTGTTCAAGTAACAGGCAGTTTGTTCATCGAACAGCGAAGAACATGAACATTAACAAGAGCTTTCCGCTTTGCAATGACAGAACGGACAGAAATTACCTCCTAGAAAACGAGTAGTTGTGTAGTATCTGCTTGCAAAAGAGGGACACACACACACACACGGAATGGCTGTAGTTTTGGAGATATTATTATGATGGCTTTGTGCTGCAAGATGTGTACCCCGCACTCTTGGTCAGTGAAGAAATCATAGCTTTCTCCGGGACTTTTCCTTTCCCTAGTTTTCCCTCTGGACAGCTCTGATTGAAAAATATGAGAAGGATGAAAAAGACCGCAGGCAAACTTTTTGCTTATCGTCAGTCAGAAGAAAAATAAGGGAAACACTAACAGTAGTAGCAGGGAAGTGACCAACGTTTTTAGTTGGTTGCCTCCATTGAAAATTTATTTTGATATTGTGAAACTGGTGTTTTAGCGCTGCCTACAAAAGCAACACCGGATTTTGCACAAATTCACGAAATTGGCCGTATGATACAGTGCGTCCCTCAGTAGGAAACTGGTTTTACGGGGAACTATACATGTACATGGTCGGGGAACAGTTGCATTGTTATTTTCATTCTTTTGAAACTTGTAGACACGTCGGGGTAAAAAGGAGAAAAGATTTAATTGATATTTTGACCATCTGGACTATGCGCGTTTCGAAAGTCTTAATTTAACCCTTGTTGCCCCTTGTAATATTCATGCTACTTTACATGTATATATTTTGTTCACAGGCAAAAGCTATAATAATAAAATGCTGATGATGATGACCAACCTTTTAAAAAAATGTCGTTACAGTTATGTATCATTGAATTCCTAATAGTCATCATCATCAATGGCATTGCCAAACTTTTTCAGCGACGGCGGGAATATTTACTTGTTTTAAACAATTTATCTTTTAACAATCCCACTTTTGGGACACACTGTATATGTGCGTGTGTGCTGGTAAGTAGGTCTATGAATTCAGCTTGCTTTTTAAACATTTATGCATTTTGTTCGTTGGCTTGTACCTACAAGATTCAAGATGTAGTTGTTGAGGTGAACAAGGGAATATCTTGGTAAATACTGTTTTTTACATTGCTTCCCTAATGGCTATACCGTTTGCCCTGCTTCCAACACTAAAAGAGAAAATTTATCGCCGAAACAAACTTTTTTCCTCCTTATTTGTTACAACAACACAGTTTAGTCAGTGCAGGATTGCGACAGTAGTTTAGATAATGGCAAAATACAAAAAGAGCGAGCATGTTGTTTTTAAACTGTTTTTGATGTTGAAAGAAATTAAAGAATTGGGGCTTTGTGTGTAGTGGGTACCTTTCTCTGTTGTTGCGTTATTCCAGTATTAACCTTGGAAAGAAACTTTTCCTCTCAATAAAATGCAGAATCTGCAAAGTTGCCCGGGTTTGAGGGCTCATAGCATTTTTCATTTTAGCCGGATACTTTATAGTCCAGTTTTATACACGCCAGATATACATCCCGAAATTGAATGCAGCCCTGAAAAAAAAAACTTCAAATGCAAAGAAAAGCGCAAGACAGCTAACAAAGTGAACAAGCAATTAGTAGAGACACGCTGAGTGCATGTTTAACATCACAAAGGTTGGATATGAAGCACCCACGCAATGTTCCATGTATGACCACCCTAGCGTGACGAGCCGCTTTTAATTACATCAAAATCAGAATTGAAAGGCAACGTAAAATCCAATTACCTCTACTACTCTACTACAACTACCCCGTTTACACAATAAGAAGAAGCAATAGAAAATCTGTTTAGCACTTACGATGATGTACCACAAAAGCAGCACCTTTCCCGATCCAGGCACAGTCCGCTCCCATGTTTCAATTCTCTGTCGTTGTCGATCCTTCTCCTCTTGTTTTCTTCTGGCAACAGCTGCCTCATCCAGTACCGGCAAAGAATCCGTTGTATTTTCTTTACTGTCACATTCATCTGCAGTGTCAATATCATCTTCTTCCTCCTCGTCCAACTTCCCACCCGAGCTGGAAGTACCTGATGGTGTGGGCGGACTTCGATCCCGGAATATGTTCATCTTCATGGCAAAGTTTCGTTCCATTTTGAGCGCTCAAGTACTACTGCGACCCCGCTTTATGTACAACATTTAATAGGTGCATCCGTCCGTATTGAGTTTGTAGAGAGCCGCCGTTTAAAAGTAACCACTTCACGGGCACTACAACCTCCTGTTTTACATGTTCCTCCAACTTCACCAATTTAGAAATCACCACTGTTTTCCACGATATTCCAGGAATAATGAGAATGTTAACTGCCTATGTAACTTGTGCTTAATTAGTCCCGAAAATATCAAAAGAATTCTTCATTCATTTTACGTAATTATGAGGATGCTATATTTTGGTGCCCTCACTGTGCCCTCTTTGTAGCTTTCCAAGTTTTCCGTGATTTTTCTCTAAAGACTTGGACCTGGTATGACCCACTTTCATGTACCTTCCTTTCGCTTCCTCCTTTTTCTGGAAACCAGTCAAGTTTTTCGCACTTTCTCTTTCATTCAGATTGAATAGCTTGACGTTGTTTATGTACAAGAACTCTTTACCCATTCAAGAAACTTTTTTTTCCTTGTATGCTCCTATATATGTACATGTGTATAAAGCTGTCTCTGCTTTCTCTTCATGCTTGCCTGATCACAACAGCATAGCAGCTGAAGCACAACACAGCATCTTGGATACCGGACACTGCTATTCGAGTTCGTCTCCACTCATAAGCCAACGTGGCTTCAATAACACCTTTTGTTTCTGTATCTTTTGTTTCCAAAGTCCTCATATCGTCATCATCATCATCATTAACAACCACTCTTCAACGCCAAATTTTGCTTCCAACATTCGACTTCGTATTTGAAGGTGGTCGAGACATGTTTACGAGAATGCACGTAACCAATCTTTGCAAATAAATGCTCCAGTTTTTAAGTTCTCTTATGAAAATTAACTCGTTTATATTTATATGCGGTGGTGAATGATGATGATACGTTAGGCAAGGAGTAGTTGTAGTGGTACGCTCCAATAAATTTGTTCATTTTGTCTGGGCTTTCCCAGAAGATAATAGCAACAAAGACAGAGAGCAAAAGTAGACTTCCTCTCTTGTATTCATTTTCATAACTGTCGTGTTTACTCTTCTGTGGCAGACATAAACAAAAAAAGACAAACAACAGCGGCAGCAACTTTCATAATTAACTATTATTTTTAATTTCATTGTTATTGCTTACATTCCTGATTCTTTGTTTGAATCTAAAATGCTCCTCTCTTCTCTCTTCCTCTCTGCTCCTCTTTAACAACGGGACAGACACAGAGGGAAAGAGAAAGCAGAAAAAAACTTTATCACATTATCATCGTCACACGTATCGAAACACACCGTCAACATTATACACTTTTTTCCTCTTATGTTCCCTATGCGTTTGCAATCTTTCTATGAGATTGTCAAAAGTAGACTGTCGGACAAACATTACAGGAGACAAGGAGTATTCAAAGAGCAATAAAATTAAATGAAACGCCTGATTTATTATTCATTTTCTCGTCTGCTCCCCCATTTTCATTTGTTAATGTTCAATGTTTGTATTCCGTTGTCTTCTCCTGTTTCCTGTAGCATTGTTTTTCTCTCCTCCTCTAGCAAAATCCATCATACCTTTTGGCCAAACCACCCGCCTATAAAATGTTTCGCGTGATATTAGTTACCAGCCATTCGCTGATGATAATGATGATCCGTTTTGGACCAATAATTTTTATGCACATCTAGATTCCCCCCGATAATGAAACTCCCTGAAAGTCTTTATGGAAAAAGGAGACCAAACCTCGGCACAGTTATCTTTTACCTTACCGCCCCACAATAACGGGAAAAAGCGTAGTAGTAGGACGACGGAGAGAGAAAGGAAGTGAGAAGAGATAACCATTTCACATTTTGTAAGAGTATCGCCGCAGAAAGCACAACAAACATTTAACAGGGTAATTTTGTGGATCTCACTTTCCTCCTTCTCATATCTTTACTCGTGTGTCCTCAAACAACCATCGTCTACGACGCCGACGGTGTGGTAGTAAGCAAACAAGGAAACAAGAACATATTTTCACCAAAGAAAACACAAAGACAAAGTGGGATGCTACTTTTTGTACGTTACGTACGCAATGTTTTTGTGAGTCTCTCCGTTTTTCTGAGAGGGACCGCACGAAATTGTTATTATTAAAATCATGAAAATGGTGGTATCTTTCTACAAAATTGTTCCACTTTCTTGTTAAGATAAAGAGAAAAAGAAGGCTACCGCAAACGCCAAAAAAATTCCATGTAGCAGTTACCCCAACAGGAGCAGGGTATGGGAAGCACTCGAGCACGAAGGTGAGGTGGAAAGGTTTATTGTCGCACTGGAGAAAACATTTTGCTAGTTTCTCTGGAAAACTTGCTGGAAGACAAAGCTTGAGCTCTTATTCCCTCAGCTTATGGTATAATCCCGAAAATGTAAAGAGTAATAATGAGATTGCTTTTATTATTGTTTTTGGTATCATTATCATTACTACCATTATTACTAGTAATGCTGCGGAATAATATTACCGAGCAAGCACTAGGAGGGCATCGTAAAAGCTAGCTACTTTCTTTGGAGGACAAAGATGGAGATGCCTGAACACACGGGCATTAAAATTTTCTCAGAAAATGGCAGTAAGCCCTACATCTTTTTCACTTTTCACTTTCCTTTCCCATTTTAACCACAACACCTTCTTGTTTTTCTGTTTTGCAACGTCTATGTACACAGACACACATGCACACACACGCACACACACACACCTTGTTCTCCTACCTTCGATGAGGGCGTCTTGAGAATGAGTGAATCAAGACAGGAAGAAGATCCGTATTCCCTCACAACTGTATTATCATACATCCTCCGTCCCACACGCAACACTTTTTCCACTTGAGTGGCTTTTCTACTCTAAAAAGTTAACATTGTATCGTATATATGGGATCGCCCAAGTAAAACCGCAGAAAATTTCCACTCCGCAGCACACCACACATACAGACATTCAACGGACACGGTATCACTCCTATTAAAGATAATTTCGAGAATCAGTGCGGAGCAAACAGGATTCCAGTGATTTCCAACATGCTCCTCCAAAAATGAATTGTTCACACGCACAGGTACAACTTTACAATGAGCAAGTCAAGTCAACCGTTACTGTTTAATCAGTTGTGGTGACGGCTACCGTGCGGTGGCAGAGAGAAAAGGACTGCATACTGCCCTTTGGCTACCTCACAAGTAGATCCGGAGCAGAACTGAAATAAATTTTATTATTAGAGGAAGAACGCTGTCCACTATACGTGTTCTACTCGTATACCACGCTTTCCCTCTATCAACCACAAGTCTGCTTGCCAAAATCCATGCGAAACTAAATAATGCTAAGTTGTCCGTTTCCTTCGTAGTTAATATTGCTTACTCGACTCGAAGTGAGCATTATAGATGATACCCAAAAAAGAATAGCTACAGGAACAAGACGAAATCATGCTGCTGCTGCTGCGGCTGATGAAGATGATGATGATTATGTTCATTACAGACGGTGCATAATCGTCTTTGTTGCTGGAGAAAGCTTCTGACATGACTACTACATGTGTATACTGTTACGCCATTTAATATAGTGATGTGTGTATGTGTGGTTTAACTTATTGTTTCCGTGTTTCCCTCTTCAGCCTCCATCACGGCTTAAATGTGAATATATACCTAACAACGTGTCTTGCTACTTCTGTAAACTCAGCACCACCCCCACAAGTCTACTCCTCTCTCTCTCTCTCTCTCTCTCTCTCTCTCCAGACTACTTCTTTGCGAAGATCAGAAAGTGTAATATCCATAATAATTAACGTTATGTTTACACTACACAACCTCACCTATGCTCCAGCCCAGTTCCCCATTGCTACTACCCTCACCCAATCTCTCTCTCTCTCTCTCTCTCTCTTCTCCGCTGGTCTTCGTGGAAGCTTATTTGTTTTGGTGTAAAACAAGAAGTTTGTATGCAGGCGTATATGGACACGGAGTAATAAAAGGGCCATGAAGTGATTAAATATTTGATCCCTTAATCTCCCACGACAGTAAGTAATGTTGATTTTGGGATTCTCACTTTCTCCCCTCCTCTCTGCTAGTGTTCCTAATGGAATAGGTGCCCCCTCCTACTTTTTGTATAGAAACATTCCCGCTTCAATACAAGTATATATCAAGAAGCGAAATGCACTATTTAATGCACGCAGTATTTTACAGAATCCCCTATCTACTGGGCTGAGTATCTGTTTGTGAACCGAAATACCACACTTTTACACAATATTAACTAATAGCAAGCAAATAGTGGCTAATGCCTGTGGTCAATTTCAATTTTTTACCATACTTTATTGCCGTGGTTGGTTAATGAAATTTTAAAAAGTTACTCTCAGTTTTCACATATTGCGGCGAGTTTCCTGCTGCTGCCACTGCTGGTGAACTGCACATTTTAGAGTGTACACGATGTGCATGTCGGATGAGTAGCAGTGAGCAGTGGTAGCGCAAATTGATAAAAGATCAATCTAGGTGGTTGTTTTCTTTATCGGGCTTGCGTGTGCTCCTCCGCCGGCTGTTGGTAAGGTCGTGCCACACGTTTTCAGAGTTTCTTGTCTACTGGTCTGTGACTAAAAGCTAACTGTGAGATGGTAATTTCTAGTTGAACGGTCAGGATTTTACGGAGTCAGATCCAATATAACACACCATTTTCCTGCGACATGCCCCTCCTTCTTCGTCTTTCTTTTTTTTACATTAGTTTCGACTTTACTAATTCATTCATTGCCGGGTCAGCATCAACAGCGAGCGAAAGAGAGAGAGAGAAGAAGAAGGAGAAGGAGAGAAAGGAGAAGAAAGCGAATAAGGTAGAAAACTTGACGCGTATTTTGGGGAGTTAGTTAGTGTTACAAAACAGCTTTTATATGTACCCCAAAAACTGAGAGTAATGTAGTGTGGTGTCAGTCACAATAAAAGAGTAAACCATATAACGCTCCTCCTTTTTTATTACTTCCAGCTTCAGAGTCCAGAGTCCACCAAAAACGAGGTAGTAAATCGTCTGGTTTTTTCCACTCGGCTAGTATAAAACTCCCGGAGAAATGTCCACTCCGACGGAGATTTAATGTGCCCATCATCAAAGGGGAAAATCGGTTATTTTGACGTATTCTCTGCAACCAAGGTATATCCTACCAACCCTGGTCGGCTTTCAACTGGCTGCTGCTTCTGCAGCAGCCGCTGTTCTTCTTCGCAGCTTCATTTGCAGTTTAAGTAGTTCACACGGGGGAAGAAAAGCCACATCCTGTCTTTTCCTTAAAAACCTGAAGAAAATGGAAACCAATATGTGCTCTTGCATACAAAACAGCCTAAAGAGAGAGAGAGCACAAGAGAAAGAGAGGTAGATCGGAGAAAAAAACGTGTGTATTTTATCCAAGCTTGCTGTCATCACCAAAAGATATGTGTATATTCCCCAAAAAAATTCTCGTCGCTTGTTTGTGGCAGTATCTGCCTACAAGATGATTTTACTCTTTCGGTGCTCCTCACAAACACTCACAAGGAAAAAATAATGCCTTTTATACTGCCATGCCTGAGCAAAATGGCGATGGTGGAGTACGTGGAAATTTTACTTTTTTTATCTCCCAATCTACAGTATCTGTACATCTTGCATATATGTAGGGAGGAAGAAAGTGGGCAGTTATTTAGAGGCAAGAGCAGAAGTGGGCTTTAGCTGCAGTGGTAATCCAACACGATCTTTTTCATTATTCATCCTCCTATGACCTCCATTACCCTTTAATACTAATAAACAAAAGATGTACGTGTTTGAGAAAGTACAATATACCACCCTGTCTGTGTCTGCTCTCTTCAAAATGGGTGATCTTCCGTTAACTGTCCGAGCATTGTTTTATGTACGCTATTATGGATGTACAGGAGGCTATACACTTTTTAAAGCTTATTGTGTACAGCCCTATATAGTCGGTTGTTTTATGGAAGGCTATAACAACGTGAGTCCAGTAAAACAGGAGTATTGGAGAATTTTACTCTGAGCAAACCGAGAGCGCAGATCGCTCCTACCAATTAGATATGCATAGTATATAACGTGCCTTGTCACACTTCAATGGCGAAAATAGTGCTAAAAAAGAGAACAGAGAAGCCCATTAAAACTTTTTTTTCTAAAATCTAAAAGCCATATTACACTATATCGGTTGAATAAATATAATAGGTAAAACCGCGTTTAATGTACGCAACTTTTGCAAGAATTCAACTTCACCAACACGAGCGTTTTGTCAAGTGCCGGAAGTAGCAGAAAGAGTGTAAAAAAAAGATCTTCTTTTATCGTGTTTCGATGTACTGTTGCAGCTCATGATAGGGATTTAAGCGCTGAAAGCTTGAAACAGTTCGGGCAGTTTTTATTTGGCATGCTATTTTGTATTCCAAGAACATTCTTTCTGGGGCGTATTAAACAAAAAAGAGGTAATGGCTAAGTTGCATACACTTTGTGAACCACGCTACTACGCTTTTGGGGGAATGTTGCTAGAAGGTCATTTAGTCACCCGCCACTATGAATTTATCATACTACCCAATATTTTATTTTTGGTGAAGTCAGCGGTACCTCAATGAAGCGATTTCAAATCGACTTCATTTTTTTTAATGTTTAAAAAATTCTGCTTTTCGCAATATTTGGGTGCTGAAGTTACTTGGTACTGCCTATAGAAATCCGTCTTCCACATTTAAGATATCTACCCACACAGAAACTTGTGTTACTGTATAATTATCCGGTTACACTCGTTACAGCAGTATGTTTGCCGTATTTACACTATTTAATTCATATTTAACACAAAACTTTTCCTGTATAGAGGGTATTCCGTTTCCTTCATGTGAAGCGTCAGAAGCTTGTGGTTTATAAGAGCGACAAATTCCACAGAAGAAAGAACACACCAGCTTCGCATTCTATTACATAATTCATGAAGTCGAGAAGAATCAATCTTCTCTATTCAAATATCCTTCCATGCTGATACACCCTCGCTCTTATAGATCCGTCATTTCCTTTTTTCTTTTAACCTGACGTGACGTGATAACATTGAAAACGATGACGGACGACGCAAGCGTCTCCAACGCATGTTTTTCTAATACTTCTTTCTATCTAAATAGTGATAAGCGAGACGCAATTGTGGTAACATAATATCTGTGCTTTAATTCAGGTACGCAGCCATTGTTACCCCACACTGAAAGTTCCATTACCATTTTCATACACTTCACACATAAATAACACTATTCAATAATTCAATCTTGCTTTGCCGTTAGCTTGTAGCAACAGGGAATTGGAGGTTCAGTATTCTCTCTGTTTCCCTGTAACGGGAAAGTTTTTCTCAGTGACGAATAATGTTTTCCTTGTTTTTTTCTTATGAGCTGCTGTTAGTGGTGTTCACTAACGAGATCCCTAGATGGAAATATAATTTTATACCAGATATGGGTCATTCTGAAGCTTACCCCGGGTGGGGACCCAAGGTCCTTTTCATAAATAAGAAGGCCGACTCGCAGTCATTACTAGCACGATATTACTAAACAACGTTAAACCGCCTACTTCTTATATTACTCTCTGCTTTGAGGAGGAAGCGGAAAAATAAAATTCAAGAGTCGCTCAGTTGACAGCAGCCCTGTACTATACGGCTTCTTCCCGGTATACCTACACACAATGCGAAACCCTTTCTAGTGACTGCATTTTGACTTTTTTGTGATGATAATAATAGCGCATTATTACCTTCTTATTAACAACCAATGTCAAAAAGATAAGCAGAAAACAGCCTCCATTGAAATTTTATCAAGGAGACAAACCCGAATACATCGAATTATCATACGTATCTTCTCCCAACTAAACGTAGAGACACAGGACAACCCTAAAATGTGTTTTTGTTCAACTGCGGTCCGCGTGGTGAATCTCGGGTTTCAACTTACGCGGTAATGTGTACTTGAAAGGATTACACTTTTTGACTTATATATTTTATCGTCCTATGAAACTCTAAAAGCAACAGCAGCAGCACACCAAGGTTTCCCAGTTTCACAGCAAATGCTTCATATAATACCATGTGGTTACAAGAGCAAAGAGTACTTGAGAAAGATGGTGAAAGCTTAAAAGGGATAAAAGGCGTGACACGTGAACTGCATTGTCATATAGCCTAAAAGGGCAAATAGGCACTAGATCTCTGTCAAAAAGTAAGTATGTGGGAGCGAAAAAGCTGGAGATGAACCGGAATGATTACGAAAACGGCAAGAGGTGGTTTGATGATATAATATGGCTGCATTGATGATGGTGTGTGGTGGTGGCGACGACATGGGTCTGTGCCGTTGTCGTATCGTTCCTGTGACAGGTGACAAATGGCAAAAAACCACAGCGACCCAGTTAGAATAACACAAAAGTGTTATAAACCAATCTTGCCAACAGTGTAACAGTTTAAAAATAATGTGCGCTGTATACTTACAACCTGGTATATACCTCCAGTAAGGCTTACATATAGCTTGCTCTATACTAACTTCCCTTTCCGGCGAAAATGAAATCGCCGAAAATGAAAGTACCTTGGTGAGCACACGTCTCCCATACCAGTTTAAGGATGATAATGATATGGGAGGAATGTATAATAAATACAGAGAAAGCTTACTTTACATTATTGCATTACCTGTCTCAGGTACTACTACTGTGTGGGTGGTCTGGGGCATACACACACTCGCTCGGCAAAGGAAGACAATGAGATTGCTCACATTAAATCCGGAATTATTTTATTTTTGTTCCTTCTTTCAACTTTATGAGCTCTCTGCCATTATAAAGTAGGAAAACCAACAGTGACAATAATTGCGTACGCCTTTTCTACCATTATGTACTTCACAACCGCAGCCTACAAGGTCTGTGTAGTAAAGAAGGCTTAGCAAAATGATAGGATCAGGTCATGTTAGCTGAAGTTGTTGCTGGTTTGTGCTCACATACACACATACATCGAAACCCGTCCACAATGGTTTATTTTTTCACTTTTCCACCGTAAACAGTGACTATAGGTTCCACGAACCAATGAAATATTGCGTATAATCAGTGTATTTCCTCCTGACACCATTAAACTAATGGCAGCAACATGTTGACAGTTTTCAACAGTTGATATTTGATTCTCCTGCTAGTTTACAAGTATGCATGTATGTATATGTGGGTTTAATATATTTTTCGTAAATGACAGAATATAGCGTATAGCAAATTAGGCTAAACTCGGTGTTTTCACTTTTTGTCAACAACTGTGCATCCTTTGCCCCATGCAGTCGCATAATGAATATTCATCGCTTCTATCATTCTCATCATCACCATCCAATATATGGAGCATTATTATTTAACAGTTTGGTGTGCGGTAACTTTCATTTGAACAAATGGGTGTATTATTTGCGTGCTAAACACGAGTGGATGGAAATTTACACTTGTGACTAAAATGTGTCTGCTAACGCTCCCTTGGTGTGAAAAAAGACATTATAATCCTAAATGATTATGATTCATGAGAATGTGGGAACAGACAAATATTTGCACGAAACATACTCGACTCTGTGTGCTGCTCCTAATATGGCATTGCATGCACGGAAGAAGTACAAAAAAGACTAAATTCCACTTGTATTTCGTGTAATGTGCTAGAATGCACGGATGCCGTATGTACATAGCAATTAGGGAAAGTCGAAGTGCACAATTATTATATAAGCTTCGTTGTTGCTTGTAAAAGTAATGTTATCGCTCTTTTCAATCCCAAGCTGTTTCTCGTTGGTTTTTGGTGTTACAAAAATTCATTTCAAACAGAGATTTCAACATGGGATTGCATACCCGTTTACCTGTCGTGTTTACTTGTGTAATATTACAAGTCGTACTGGGGTATGAGCTGGGAGATTACAAGTTGTACGCAATTCAAAATGCACTGGACAGAACGGTAATTTAATTAAAATTATGCAAAATGAAATAGTATTTTATACAAGCTTAAATACAAGTACTTATGATTCTTGGTGGGGAACACACAGTATCTAAAAGCGTTGAACAACGGGGAAATCTGTGACAAGCGAGGAGACGTCATCACATCCAGATATCTAGATCAGCACTCTCACGCGTATAGATGGATGCATAAAAGCCTCTTGTCTGGTACGTGAATTAGTACACATCTGTGGACTTATGTGAATTTGAGTTTAGGCTTTAACGTCCAATGTAACTTGATCGTCGTACTACGTACTCTCCTTGTCAGTGTCTCAGTATCATTGAAATTGACGCGATTACGGGGAAAAGAAGGAAGGGCGGTTGATAACTTATTTTTTCGATAATTAGCACTAATTATGTACATTGTTTTCCACTTTGAAAGGGAGAGTTCATTTGGAGGTAGACAGTCACGATTTCAAAATCAATGAAGTTTCCATGCAAGAGTCCCCTCCCAATTGCTACAGTGCTTTTGCTGAATACGAACTGCTTGGGGTGAAAGAGAACACATTTCGGATTAAGAACTTTCACACAAAAAAGTGCTTGACAAGCGCTGGGTAATTCATTCACCACCACCGTATTAATATTCTGAGAAGAGAAACTATCGACATGAAAGTGTTGTAGACGAGTTACGAGAACTGTCTGAATCTATCTTTTATAGCATGGGGAACCGAGTTGTATGGGAAGGATGTCACAATGTTTGGAGGAACCACCAGAGTCAATTCTGGAATTTTATTGACTTGGATAAAGAGAAATTATACGAACAATAGGGTCCTGACAAGAGTGATTTTTATCGGGCTACTCTTTATTGCTTTGCTAAAATGTGATTTTTATTAATTTATTTAATGTAGATGCTATATTAAAGTACTGTTTTCTGTGATTACCCATATATTTTAAAATACATTACTGGTTTCTACTGCTCAATAAATAATACAATTTACATAACAATAAAACAACCGTTTCCAATAAATTTATATTTTCCCACATTCTATATTACCAACGGAAGTATGTTTGGTGAATCGTGTGTGCAGAATATAATCGGTGGTGCATGAAATAATATTTTCAATGCTCACTGCTCACCAATTCTTTCTTTCTTACCGTTCAATACTTTTGTTACTTTTATAAATTTTGGAATGCTTTGAAGTAATATTATTTCCAGCGCAAAATTTAGATAAAAAACAAAAACTTTTAGTAGACTTCAACAGCAAATTGATGATAAAACACCCCGGGGTCCATACTGTATACTAGTGAAACATGCATGCATGTACCGTGGAGATCTGAGAAGCCTTTAGTCACTCTCCTTTAGTAGAGAAACCTTGTGTGTCTTTCAAAACTGGCAAAATATACACATTAATTTGGAATGGAGGTTACAAATCAATTGATCTTATCTTTGTGTCAGGCTTTCTCAAGACACAATATTTTCAGTGTTGTTCACCAACACGGCATATGCAATTGTCACCACAAAATTTGCAAGCTCCAATGCAAAGTTGATGCATTAAATATGATGGAGTGCATAGGGGATGTTGATTAGTTTCTAGGTCCCTAAATAGCTAGGGGAAAAGATGAAAGAGATTGAAGATGTGGTGGGATATCATTTATTAAGATGCACTGTACACTACTGTAGTGTAGTGTATCTTTCTGTTTTTGTTGTGTCTGTTAAGTTGCCAATTGGCTCAAATTTTGATTGCAGATAGATGTTGGTAGATAGGCAATTTTCCCAAATCCAACCTAGATTGGTTGACGTCTTTGCTCATTAAGGGCGTGGAATTTAGAATATAATGATTAGTTTCTCATTAAAATGTTATTGGAATGTCCTATTGGAATGAGGTTTTCGGTATTCCAGACGGCATTTGTTAATTATTTCACTGCACATGACTGTAATGCGCAACTTGAGTTTAAATATTATCAATTATCAATGTTGGTCCTTAGGTGTCCATATAAGTTGAACTCGTCCGAGCTATGATTATTGGTTATCTATTGGTGAAAACAGAATTTTAAAATTCGCTGTGGTTATTGAGTTATCGTTATCGAGCTCACGGCCGGACGGACGGACAGATTGATCAGATTCAGATTGTATGCATAAAAGTATTACTTCGTTGGAACAATTGGAAATTTGATAATAAAACATGACACATACTGGATATAGGTAAAAGAGGCTTGCAGGAGAAAACAATTTAGATTTCATAAAACATAAAATGGTTTATTAGCAGTGTTACAAAGCATTTCTGATTAAAGTTTTCAATTATATATTTCCCTCTTCAATTCTATCGCGAAGCACCAAATTCTGAGGTTTTGGAACTAAAATGGACGCCTTAATGTAGTCAGGTACCAATTTGTCTCCGTTTAGTTCCGGTCCCACCTGAAATCTCTGGAAAAGACTAGCAGTAAACAGAAAGAGTTCGTCTTGCGCGAGTGTCATACCTAGGCAAATTCGTCTACCGGTGGAGAAAGGTATGAAGGCATCATTCTTCAACACGGTTTTCCCATCTGTCGACAAAAATCTTTCAGGGCGGAATGACTCTGGATCCCCCCAAACCTCAGGGTTATGCATAGCCGCGTATATATTTGGAATAATAAGTGTTCCTTTTGGAATGCTGTAGCCACGGAAGTTGGCGTCTTCAGTGCTGGAATGGAACACGGCGGTGGGTACAAAGGAAGAGTACCGTAAGACCTCCATTATTACTGCTTCAGTGTATGGCATCCTTCAAAGAAAGATTTTTTTCGAATTATTCGATTACGATATTCTCATTACAAGCAGATTAAATTATTTCGTTATCATGATTACAGGCAGACGGACGGACAGACAAGCATACTGATTCCACAAACTATATCAGCATTAAAATGCTCTCCGTAGTTAATAAAGAAAGATACTCTACATACTCGAACGAAATTTTTAAACTTTTTGTAATGGAAATAACCGTAGTTGATGGAAAGGTAGGGGGCATAAATCACAAGGACTAATTAAAATTAATAAATTTTTCAAATACCAATTACAAATAATTCACTTACATTGGGCGATCATTCAAACTCGGTAGTCGAGATAACCCCACTACACGTTTAATTTCGTCATGTAGCTTTTCTTGTACATCTTGATGCAAAGCAAGTAACAAGAACTCCCATGATAGGGATGTAGAAGTAGTTTCTGCGCCCGCAACAAATAAATCCAACAATGTGACGATCAGGTTTTTTACTGCAATTTGGAAACAATTTGTTGTCATACAGCAATGTATTTGGTAATGAATTCAAACCATCCAAACACGTATTTGTATGATTGTGAATGCGAAGTATCGTGAAAATTACGAGCGTATTTTCTTACATCCTTCCTCTTTATAAAAACTGCTCGTCGTATCTGAAGTTTTTTCCATTTCCTTTAAATACACATCAATGAAATCTCGAGACTCTGCCTCTTTCAAAAATTCTTTTTGATGTTCTTCCACGGTGGATTTGACGAACCTCATGTTTTTGCTGATGGTTTCTTGTCTCTCTTTGGCATAGCTAAAAAACATGGTCATTCTATTTCTTAGATTATATAGCCAAGGGAAAAAAAGAACGGCTGCTGCAGTCCGGGATTGCGTTACTGACGACGTTAATCGCTTAATCAAATCTTGTAGCATAGGGTCATCATGAGAGTAACGCTGACCGGAGACAATTGTCCAAAGAGCATTTAACACAGCAGCATTAAATCGATTTTGCGTTTGTATCGGTTTCCCGACAACTTTGCGGAAACTATCTATGAGCTCATTTATTTCGTCGTAAACTATGGATTCCATCGACTTCTTCCCAAAGCCAAAATCCCGCAAGGATTTTAGAGCGAAGCGCCTTTGTTCGGTCCATGAACGGCCACTATTGAAAATGAGTCCGCGTGGTGACCCACCCGCTCGATCAATGATAGGTTTAAAATCAGCTCGACCACTGAAGGCGGGCTCAGCAAAGCAGTCCCTGATATCCTTGTAGTTGTTTAAGACAACCACACTTTTAAAGAGAAAATTATAGAAAATCATTTCTGATTTACCTTCTCCCCGATTACTAACTACCAATCAAATCATTGCAACCAATACAACAATGGTATTGGTAAGGGGGAAGTTCCCAATTAGTACAACGAAATTAAATATATCACTGAATAGCTTACTTGTAGCTGCCAAATTTCAGCGAGAAGATATCTCCATATTTCTTTCCAATTTCTATAAATTTTTTGTATGGCTCTGTGCCCAACTGAAGTAGATTTCCAATGACCGGCAGTCCAGTCGGCCCAGGAGGAAAGTTGGAGGGTTTTCCATTTGACACTAGTAGAAATAAGAGTACTAGCGTCAAACCGATCAGACCCAGCTCCAGGATCATTTTATAAAGCAAAAAATGACTGCGTCGAAATGTCAGGATGTATCGATATACCAGTTACTTAACGAACTGAATTTCAACTGAATTAAATTACCAGGATTTTTGTGATAATCGTCGTTGTTTGAGTCATACTCACATGATATTGTGATTGTGAATACAGCATGTGACAATATTATATTGTATCATCTATTTACAAGTCCAGAGAATGTGGACAGGAACAGAAGCACCGACAAGTCACATTCACATGCTCAGTCATTGTGTGGCACTCTCAAGATTTTATGAGTTTTGAATGCACAGCTCGACGCTTGAGCGTACACACACAAGGGGTTGTTCAAAAAGGATGTCACGCTAGGGGGAGGGAGGGTAGGACGAAGAGCGTGGCGGGCAGCGACATGGGGGGAGAGGGGTTAAAGTTATATCGGACGTCACGCTGTGATATATAGTGCTGCTTGTGATTTGTAAGTTTTCGATACTGTTGCACGCTACAATTTTGCCCAATTTCTGACACGTGTCAAGAGACAACTTAATCATGCCTATATCACAAATGCTTGATCCTTTATGCAGCGTCACCACAATTTGATAGTATTTTAAAAATTTTACTGGATTAAAACGGTGACGATTACATAATATTGAATTGAATGGAAACGTTTAAAAACATGCGGAGAAAAGTTTTGATTCAAGAGTCAAGAGCAAGGTAGAGCAATCATTCCATGCTGTAGCCAAGCTGACATTTAACGACGCGGTATGTAAGGTATTTTTTGTACATAGACTTTACGCTTTGAACTAGCAATATGCTGAGTCGATGCAAGGCGAACGTCCATCAATGATGTCGCCGTTTCTGAACGGAACAGACCAAAAGTCTTACAGTCAGCCAACATAATTTTGATATTAATAACAGCGAAGAGCAAAGAAAGCTTTTGTGCAATTTTACATTCGAAGTTACAAATGTGTGACAAGCAATTTTTTTCATGCAAAAAATAGTAAAGGGATCATTCACAACGATTTATGCGTCAAACATTTGTAATGTTGCAAAATCGTAAGTGTAAAACCCAAGGCCATGGAGACAATTACACTATATACTGACTATCCTGAACACTATAGAATTCGTTAATCTCAATAGTGTGTAATTCTCTTTATTGCCTTGGTAAAGCCCATAATTCAGGCTGAGCTGAGATAGTAGTGGTGCTTTGGCTCTATCACATATCAATTATCATCACATCATTCATATGCTTTTTGCGTGCATTGATGTTAACATGGTATAGTTATGTTATTACATGAACTGGACACGTATATTCGTCAATTATATCGATACACCTCGTCTTTGCACTTTAATATTCACATATGGACACACGAACAACAAGAAAACAAACTTTTAAATATACATTTCGCAACTTGATGAGGCATGAGCAGCAGCAGACGCAGCATTATATTCACTGACACACTGACAGTGAACTATCATTACTTATCGTGCTCACGGCCGGACGGACGGACAGATTGATCAGAGTGTATGCATACAGGTATTACCTCATAAAACCTTAATAACTCGACGAAAAGAAAATGACAACGTACTTGATTCCTACTGATACTCACAAGCTAACATTATTCTGATTTCTGAAGCTCGTTTTTATTACTTTAAAATGCAGCAAAGTCATGCTGTCTAAATGAGCTTGATATAATAATGTTATTAGTGAGTAGTTAAAAAATGCTGAGTCAGCAAAATGATGAACATCATTTTGCTGTAAATGAGCTTGATATAATAACATCATTTTGCTGACTCAGCATTTTTTTGTTTTTCGAGTTTGGTCCATGGCTTTAAGGAAGTGAACATTGAAACTTCTGATCAACCCTCGGGGGGGTGGGGGTAATCGAAGGATAAACATTAAAAACACGTTCAATTGAGATGAAATTTGGTACACAGGTACCTTGTTTTTTTACTATAAAGCTTTAAAAACGTTGACATCGATTGGAAGACCTGTGTGACCTCCAAACGTTAAACATAGTACAATACAGTGTACCTTCTCTACGACGTTTACAACGGTTTGTTCCATTAGTATCTTTCTGCGTCTGTCTATAATCGCGATAACCCACAAAGTAGTTTAATCGACCGTCACTTTGATGGACACTCAAATATGTGAACTTCATCAAATGGTCGATCGAACGTTCCAAACCGTTGCACAAACTTGTAGAAAGTTATTCGTAAACTGCCACCGATTGTTACGTACGTGTAGATTCTCCCTGGAATACAGTTTTACTTTTACTTTAATTACAAATGTACATCATGCAACCTTGACACACAAAAACGTTCTATCTCTACACGGTGCGGTGTTTACAACGGTTTATTGTACAACCGGATGAAATGGTAGAAAATCAGTTGCTCATCTAATTTCCTTACAGAATTTGCAGGATTCTAAATGAAAAGTTTTGTTAATGATGTAATCGCGATTACACGAACAAACATAAAGTTTGTCAATGACGAATATGCTTCATTAAATGAACATTAGAAGTAATTTTCAAACGAGTTTCTTTTAAAAAAATAAGAACTAAATTTTGGCTGGGTTTGAAAAGATAAAAGGATAACTGTGTGATTTTGGTAATGATTTCATGGTACCACTTTATTTTCCCTCATTACCTTTGGCTGGCATTTGACATTTACCATAACTCTGCCATTGTGCATGCCTCAAAGGCATTTGTTGTACCACAAAAGAGATGCAAATGGTCCTTGGTGATGGCGACAGTCGTTATTTGAATGGTGCGGGTAGGACATTCTTGCTTTGAGGGAGCTTATGCTGTTCAGATGAGAGTAAGCAGAACGGCGAGAGAAACAATACAGAAAATTCATCAGACGACTCGTTAAAAATTTTTGGGAACCGGAATTAAATAGAAAGTACAGGCCAAGGGGAATACGACAAAATGTCCTGGTCTTATGGATTCTTTGCCGCAGGGATTTGCTTTTGGTTAAATAATGAAGTAATCAAGTGCTTGGGACTGATAAAAATACAAGTTGAATATGTGCTATGACATTACAATTTATCTAGGAGAAGTAACTCACACTTTTAAATAGATGTCGTTTAATTAGTGTAACAAGATATTTGTCAACTTCGAACTCAATTCAATGTGTTGTACTCGCCCGTTTGTCCTTTTTTTATTAGTTATTAAATCTGAACATATTTATACTGGCTTATTCGCTAACATTATCCTCACTATCTTCTTCTACTTCCGATTCTTCTTCCTCTTCACTTTCTTCGCTATCGTCATCATCAGGCAGCTTCGCCCCCTTCACAGTAGGAGTAGGTGTGCTCTTCCTCATAGGTGCTAACAAGTTGTCGTCACTTTCTTCATCAACATTTCTACTACTGCTCGTACTCGTACTACTGCTGCCATTGCCATTACTGGAGTCAGAGTCCTCCTGTGAATCTGCCATGGCATTGAAATCTTCGGGAAAGTCGACGTTTCGTACGTCAACGTCAACTTTATTGGATATCATCGCGTTTCTTGTTTGTCGAATTCCCTCATTAAGCATCGCGGTGTCATTTTTCTCCGTTTTTTTGGCCGTCGTCTTTACCAACAGGGAAGACGGTGCTTTGTTCGTTCGTTTAGAGTTGATACCTTGTTTTGATACAGCTACCCGTGGACCTGTTTCAATGACGGTGATTCCCAATGTGTTTATTCCTAGTGGATCTTGACGTCTCTTACTTACCTTAAAACATATAAAGACAATATGTTATTAAATTCCTGCCTGGTAAGTGGCGCTGTTCCGTCCATATGTACCGTTGTAAAACCACGCGAATTCAAAGCGTATTGTCCTTTAGAGAACTGAATCAGTTCAACTGATTAAGTCTAATTATCACTGCACAACGTTAAGTCTGAAAAGATTAATTGCTTTTATCGTACAAAGGACAAAGGTACATGATCGATGGAGCAAACAATTGTGCAACAATTATTAATAAACGTGTAACTTTTCAGCTTAAATTTACTAACTCGATACATCAGGAAATAATTTGGCATGTCACAATATTGGATGGAGTGTGAAACCGCCGATTTGGTAAATTGAAACGTTGCTTCAACGCAAGCATTTTCCATGGACCCTTCCCTCAATTTAGACAAGTGGGGGTGGTTAAGACGGGCCCATTTGTAGATTTGATTATCCGTAACCAACAAAGNGGTTAAGACGGGCCCATTTGTAGATTTGATTATCCGTAACCAACAAAGTTTCTTTTGTACTTTCCCATTTTCCTGCACCGCCTTTGTAACTACCACTCAGCTTACCTGGGGGGTTATTTGTCTAGATATTTAATTGACACCTTAAATATATATTTGTGCATTTACCTGAAGACCAGAAAGGCGTAAGTTGGAAGAAACCTACACTTTAAAACAAATAGTAAAAGTAAAACTCTGGATGATGTTGCTACAAAAAGTTGTTTCATGAAAATTGTTAGCATTGTCACCTCCATCTTTCACCAGCTTTTCCTTGATAATGGTCATTACTTGTAAACTGTCTCCCCACTTTGGATCAAAATCCAACAAGCTTAAATTGGCCGCTTGGCTAAAATTCCAGGCGTCTTCCCAATCCCGCTACAAAGCAAGAACACAGGAACCCATTGACTTTGTCGTAATACATATACCCTATTTCGGCTCAGATTTTTTAGTTAAAAGACTAAATTTACTTGCACCGGATTAAAAAATATTGAGCGAGTATCTGTTATTCCCAGAGGGATAATTGTCGTAAACTTGGACATATCAGAAGCAGCTGCCGTTTCTACAAGAGGAGGCACAATACCAAATATCAGCCCTCACAAAGTTACATTAATCACATTTTTAACATACAAGTTTACCTTCCGTGCTCTCTTTAAAGCACTTTGACGAAGGAGGAAACATGCATAATCCATAGGCAATTTTCTCATCCGACTGTAACCCTTCCTTACAACTTACATGCAGCATCGTAAGCCCACTTGACTCTCCTCCAGAAGCATCCACGGAAGAAAGCATACTACATCGATCGTCCTATACGAAAAAGACGCCACATCCAAGTTTTTCCTGAGACAAGAATTCTAATAGTATTTATACAACTGTAAACTTGAAGTTGAATTACTTTATAGCTTGTTCCCTCTGCGCTAAACATGGAAAACGTCAATTCTTCATTGTTTGATTGGTATCGCATCTTCCCCGCTTCTTTACTGTCATCCATGCCAATTGCATAAAAATAATCTGCGTTATTCCTTCCGTTTCCAGCAATAACTCCGCCAATGCCCGATTTTTCAATCGCTTCCCAATCTTCCCGGGAACGAATTTCCGCTGGAAGTAATCCATACTTTACGCATTGCTCTTTTATCTGTTCTACAGA
>JAHZNE010000852.1:0-13165 GCA_027744055.1 Callyntrura sp. NNG-2020 | reverse complement strand
TCAAGATTTTAGCGACATATTAGTTTATAGTCTACTCATGACATTTTGAAAGGGTTTGGGTAGGGCTTCTCAATTTGAAAGATCACAACGATGGTGATGACGACGTCTCGTGTAATACATACAACGCCTACTTTACAATATATAATGTGTAATACTACTCTACACGTATACTTGCAGCAAGCCCTTATTTTTGTGCCTTGTTTTTCAAATTAACATTCGCTTTTAGCCGAAGTTTTCACAGGTAGCCAACAGCAAATACGACGGCATGTTTTTCTTTGTTGTATGTATCAAGAACTAATAGAGTAGTTATATAGTGAAGTGAGTTAGTTACTTTATATACAGATATATACATATATATAAAAAGCACGTAACAGTCGTAGATGGTATTATTGCATTAGATCCCATTACACTTTTCAATTTCGACACTTTACCCTCCCTTCTTCCTCCCTGAGATTTGAGTATATCTTCTCTCTTATATCACTGTTACTGTCATTTACTGCTAGCTTGGCAGATCTGGCTTCATCTTCTCTATTCTTTTTTATTACAACGACTTGTCCAAGCTATAAACTTTTTCTTGCTGTTCAAATGCAGTCTCGTAGAAGAGACGCGGAAATAGGTAATGAAAGCACACAGACTCGTACATCCCTAAGCTTACTGAATTGCAGCACATTATCCTTTTATTCCCGGACAAAAAAGTAACACACACACACACTGAAAGAAAGAACAGGACAGAAAAGATGAAAACTTTTTAAAACCTTCTAAAAATTGACTTATTGCTATAAAGAAAACTAAAAAAGACTAACCAACAGTCAAAAATTCTTCGCTTTCATGCTCTTTCTTCTTCTGACTGCCTTTTCTGCCTACCGGCAAAAAAGAAAGAAAGAAAACCCTTAAACATGGGAATCTTTCTGTGGATACAGGCAAAAAAGCATGTCGAACAAATCTCTCCTGAAAGAAAATCAAAAGAGAAAAATGGAAGGGGAGACAGAAAGAAAGAGGACAAAATCAAAAAGTGGCGCGTAACCTTTAATGTCATACATAAGTTACGTTAAGTTTCTATGAGGGCACAACTTTAATTCTCCAAACTTCGCAAAAAATGGATTGTGCAATTCATAAAAAGGACACAAAAAATGTATTAACTAAATGGATCAGGGTAAAAAATTGTCCTATAGTGGTTCAAGTAATATACCTATACTCCTATTCCACCAGTTCTAAACTAAATCAGGGGAATATGAGGCTTTGATTGGGTTAAGTAACTGCTTGTCTTCTTTTTCCAAAAGTAGCAGGCGAATAAAAAGCAACAGTGGAACGAAAGTCAAGAGTGGTAGTAGTACTAAATAGGTATATATAGTAAGAGTGCTACGTTTTTCTAGCCTTGCACGTTATTTTCCGTAATACTATTAATAATATAAAATATTTTAAAGGGAGTGGGAAAATGGAAAAGGGGTTTGGTAGCTGTAAAGTAGAAAAAATACAGATGTTTCTACCACCTTGCCTATAAAACGCCCAAAAGCAGGAAGCAGATACACAGAGATGTACTACAGTAGCAGCAGCAGCAGCGTAAAAAGTGCCGATCCATCATATTTCCCTTTTAGTTTCCTGTTCTTTACTAGGGCTCTCTGCATGCATGGCATATTTTTTTTTATCCAAATTGTATTAAAAGTACAAGGGTCTTGAAGACGCTGAAAGAGTAAGTATATTGAAAACTTTGCTGAATCAACGCACATTTTATCTTTCTGTCATATGACGAAAGACGCCTATGCAATATATTATATTCAACGATTTTTCTACCTCGTGTGCTTTCTTTAGTATATAAACTGAAAAGTACGGACTTTTGTTCCAAGAGTATTAGCATAATATACATAAGAATAAGAGAGATATTTTAAATTCGGGGTTTCTCAGTCATTCATTTATTTAGATCTGTATATATATATATATATAATATTGTGAGTACTCAGGTATATTTCTTAGGCTTGTGGATTATTATTAAAGGATGCAATGATGTGGTATAGGTATATATATACCTCGTAGTAATAATACAAAGCAACAATATGTAAGCAACATTGAGAGTTTTTTTATTAATTTTTCTATGAGCAAAAATATAGAATATAGTCCAAATAATGCACAGCTCAGTGAATGTACTAGTTCAATCCGTCTGCTTTTTTCGTTTGCTTTCATTCCTTCCTGCTTGTCTTGTTGTTGAGGTTTTCCATGTACTTAACTCTTTCACGATGACGGTACGTTATGCATGAACAAGTTTTGTTCAACAAAAACTTGATTATTCCCAGCCTTTTTCATTACCAACGGAGTATCTTTACGCATACATGTAGGCAGTTTACGGGAGCTTACGTGGTAGCCGTGCAGACAAAAGAAGGTCTAACGCAAAGGGAGAAAAAAGGGAAAGAGGAAAAAATAAATTGATTGAACCGTTTCCTTGGCGGCAAAGAAACGTTATTATCTTATGACAGAGGAATTGAATGGAAGAACAAAAGAGAAAAACAAGAATAAAGATAGAGGAAAGTGCTTTTCAAACTGTGTTCCCTATAGTCCAACCAATACCGTCGTTTTGATCGTGAGAGCTAAAGCCAATATATACTTCCATATACCTACTTAGGGCTTTCGTATATTGGAGTTGTCCTATAAAGACGGCCTATTTGAGGGAGCAATGTGTTCCAAATGGCAAACCAGACAGAGTGTTTCTGTTGACTACTTGTGTATGTGCATGTTTGAACCTTTTTTAAGTGTGTATGTGGCTTTCCAATAGATAATATTATTTCTTTTTTTATTTCTCGCGTTTCCCTCCTCCCAGGTAATTCTTCCCCTTTATCCTTTTCTTTCCCCGTTTATGCTCCTCTTTCTTTGCTCGTAAGAGATTCCAAGATGAGAAAAATATGAAGAGGACGGAAGAACAGAAGTACTTATTTCGTGAATGTTTATAAGTGTGAGTGGAAGTATTAAGGAAAGAAGCAAGCAAAAGAAAGAGAAAATAGAAAAAAAATACAGTGTACATGCCACCTGGGCCTTTTTTATTAAGTTTTCTTTTCTCCTTACGTTACTTCTTCCTTTTTTTAGTTCAAAGGGGTATTTCTGTATTTTGTTCTATTTTCTGCCGGGTGCTTGTTACAGGTAGAAATGGTGTGTTCGACTCGATATCCTAATCATCACCGTAAATATCAACGTTCGCTGCTCTATAGAAATACAATATACTCCCTTTTTGCTTTGATTCAGCATCTCTACGGCTGCTGAATTGTATGACAGTAGCAAAAAACACTGGTTTCATTGCAACATTAATGGTTCATTTGAAGGGTTTCATTTTTTCCGTTAGGTCACTGAAGAAACAGCCAATTTGCTGACGGAAGCTGGCTATGAGCTGGAGTGCAGGGGACCTACCTATGTGAAGGGAAAAGGGAATTTGACAACATACTTCGTGAGAACACCTTTCGACACCAAGTCTGAAATTAGTAAATAGAGAAAAAGAGCAATACCGGTTCAAACCTGTGGCTATGGTGCTGGCAGTGACAAATGTAATTGTAGCAGAGGGGTGGCGGTATCAGGATAAACTAAACTGGAGGAACGATGTTTATAAGGAAAAAAGGAAAACATTCTAGCAACAACATTCGTCTGTCGACAAAATAACAAAAAACGACAGGTGAAATTTAGCTGTATTTTTAAAATGTAGAAACATACATGAACACAGTGACACAGGAAAAGAGACAATCTGTAAACAATTAGCACTTATACAGTTACACAATCATACAGAAAATGTTCTACCTGATGACAAATTAAAAACATACTCGCTCGTAACAATAAAACAATCATTTTCTACTAGATGGCTAGGTAATTGCGCTAAAAAGTTTTCACTTTAACTGTTTTTTGTTTCACCGTCGAAAATGAGAGAAAGTATGCTAATTGGTTTTTTCAACATACATCCGCTGAAGCTGCTACCTTCTGTCAGTGACAGACGAATGGAAAAACATGTACTTTCATCAAAACAAGATATGAATGTATGTCGCGTCGACATCATTAATTGCTTTTTTCCCTTTTTTCTTTAGATGGAGCTATTTTTTCTAGGAAAATGTCAGGTATTAAAAACGCTTCTCATTTCACAGTTTTCCAGAATGATTCAAAAGACCCCGAAAAAGTAAAAGTTGACGCTACGACTCCTACAATTACTTGTTTACACTCGCTTGTAAGACTTGGTTTAATTTGTACATTACCTTGCTGTATACTATATAATATTATGCCTGCTATTGCGGAAACCAACTAGGCACCTCCGTCTGCATTTAGTACGTATGTATATACATCAGGTTACATGTTAATACATAAAATATATACGGGTATAAATGTGGGTAGGTTGGAAAGCCTGCCAGGACAAATGAGCGAAAGTAGAAATGATACATAATTGCATCTTACGAANGAAATGATACATAATTGCATCTTACGAATTCAATAATCATAAATAACAAGGTGTATACATTCTATAACAAATCTGACTTTACATTAAATTATAGATCAATGAAGCCACTAACGCGTATAGAGCTACTATGTCATAAAATTTACTGTAGATGTAACTGTATCACATAATTGAGTTGAATTGCGGATAGTATATAATGTATATATTTTAACTGTGTTTGGTTGTGTGTGAAAGGAAACGGAATACGCTTACACATGTAGAAGTACATTTAATTAGCGTCAATTTGCAGGAAAATTACAACAACGTCATTACTACCATTTCGTCTCATAACAATAGGCGCCTAACAAATAACAAGGAAAAACTTACAGCTTACAGTTAGAGTGAAAGCAGAGGTATACTCGATATATGTATGAATGCTGTATATTTATTCGTAATTAAAGTTGGAAAAGTTTATCTTATAGGAGACACAACGAACCAATAGCTTTTTTTTTTAAAAAAAAAAGATAGTCGTTGTGTTTTTGTATTGAGCAAGAGGGAGAAAACACTATTTCGTAAGCGATCCACCCTACCCCTCTGGTTATTAGTTTGGGCCTTGTTGAGAAGTATTTCGAAATGCTCTCTTTGTACTTGAGCACAACAAGACACTTGAAGAGTTTAACATCTTTGAAGCAATTAGGAATACATATTCTACAGAGTTTCCCCAAAACTTCCCTTCAGAACGAGAAAGACATAATGTCAAGGCAATTAAATTAGATGACATTATTGAAGATAACAGGGGAAAGGGAGAAAGTAAAAATTTCTTTTTTCGATGTGATAAGCTCTATTGGCAATTAGTGACTAGCGAATGCTATTTTTCGATTGTGTAAGTGATACAGTCAGGATAGGATACATTACTGTGAGTAGTGTTTTTAAAGGTGTATACGTATTGGCAATATATTAGGGGGCTTTTCTACCAAGCATATAAATCTTAATTACGTTTTTCAAAATAAAGAATACATTAGAGGAGTCAAATTGAAACCCTTTTACCTGAAAAGTTATACTAAAATGAAGCAAAATGAGAGAAAATACAATGGGGGATGTTGTAATGATTATTATAACGTGAGGATACTACTAGTATATGCTGAGATTATAATGGTAAGCTATGGGAAAGCTTTTTTTGGACAGATTGAACAAAATGTTGGAATGTAATCATTACGATAACGTGAACTAGTATTTTGCTTATAGCGATAGAAGTAAATTAATGTATATTTTCTTTCCAGTAATGATAGTGTATAGAAGGCTGCTGCTCTAGATAGCAATTTGTTTGTTTGTTAGTTAGTCTGTTTGATAACATATACCACGCTACTTTTAATGGTAAAAGTACACTTAAATTAGTTAAGTTTTTTTATTACGAATTCGCAATCATCTAAACTTGTGCGATGTTCTTTTTCTAGGTTCATTCCGCTTTTGACTTTTTGATTTTAATGACTTTTAATAATAAAATAGAAAGTAATGAAGATTGTCGTTCGTCTGAAGTAGTGATTATGATTATAGTACAGTTGATGCGATGTTGTTGCTCCATCAAAACAAGATATATAGAACTGACAGGTTTAGAAAGAACCGTGGAAAATTACAGCGACTTTGGTACCTACATCTCCCATAATGGCTATTATCCTTAGTATTATTTATTATTACTTTTCTTTTCAAGTATCATGAAATATTTGGCTTACAAAGAAGTTCAACTTGTATGAGAACAGGGGCATGAGTAGAAAAGTATAAAAAAAACTATAGTTCATAATTTAGCTTTAATAAGAGTTCTCGAGTTATTGAAATCACTGAATCAACTTGATTGCCAAACGTTTCACGTAATGAGGAGGAGGAAGAGTATGATGATAACATCCCTGATTGTAATCATGTTGAAGAAGATAATAGGGAAATACTAGCAACTACACATAAAGCTATTCAAACATTAGGCAGTATTACGCGTACAGTAAGGATAATATGTTGGGATGAACAGAATTTACTTTTATTTTCGTGTAGATGGGTGTAAATAAAAGTTGTTTGCTTGAAGTAGAAAAATATAAAGCGAATAAAATATAATATGACACGTGGTACGTACGTGGGCTGACAAAAGGACAATCAAGGCCTGTTACAAGAGTACTCACTGACTGAATACCCAGTTAGTTAGTTGTTAGTAGGCTGATAATCATGTACAAGTATTCTGTAGCTACTGAATAGTTCCAAATTGAAATTGAAGCAATTTTAACATTTTGTTCAAGGAGAGAATTGTCCATGATTACGATAATGGTTGTTGCTGATGTCTGTGAGCACACATGTATGACAAATCAGCATTATTATAATGTAATTTTTGAACGTTAATGAGCAGTTTACTTCATTTAATTCAATACGTTTACATGAGCGAAAAAATTGAATAAAAAATCATCCTTGCTTTTTTATCAACAGTAAGTGACAATAGTTCATATCACACATGGTTTAAAAAATAGGCACAAAATCAAATCGCAATGACCCATTTATAAAAAATCATCGTCACTATATGTAGCAAAAATAAGTAAAACATTCCTATCTGGAATAGTAAAATTCTCGTTAAAAATTTAAAAGAAGTTGTACGTTCTTCCCTCTATGATGATGAGCTTAAAACCTTCAACATTTTGAAGAGTCAGAGTAGCTAGGACGCGTAGCAAGATGAAAAGAGAGAGAGAGAGAGAGTTAAGCTAGCTGTAAGTATAAAGTATCGTTGTCTTTGTACACGATGTAATGGTAGTTTTAAACGTTTTTCGCGTTTATGTAATTTCATGTTTCCATATTTTTTCCTCCGTCTCCCATAAAAGTAGGTATACGCCATACAAAACACTCAACATAAACAGAATTACACTGTACACATTTCAACCTCTCGTGTTTATGACAGCTAGCAGCTCTGTTTCCCCCGATGTAGCAGGAAGTACGCAGGCAAAAACACTCTCTACACGTTCATAAAGATTTTCATCGAGTAATGTCATGTGAAAAAGCATTTTCTGTCTGTCTAGCTGTCTCCTTCTGTAATATGCGTAATAAAGTTGTTTATTTATGACACGGTCTGTATTTACATCATCTTTTTCCCTTTTAATAATGTGCTCCCCTGAATAGAACGTATATATAGACCAGCAAGTTGAATGTTGATACGTACAAAATGCCAGTAAACTTTATAGGAAAAAAGTTGGAAAGTGAGCCTTTGGTAACCCCAATCCTGCACTGCTACTACTATTAATAATAATCATAATTGCAGAGGAAAATTTCATGTACCAGAAACATGTTCCAAAAAATGAACGCCTTTCCCATTTTTACGATTGGAAACCCAATAAACCGTTACAAAATGGGTTGGGCAAATTATGCATGATTCATGATAATAATATATAGAAGAAAGCAAAAAAAAATATCTTTTTAACGCACACCCGTATAAAAAGATCTTGTGCACATCAAAGTGACGCTTTTGCAGTTATACGTTATTGCATTGGTGCACAATAGTTGATGGCATGGTGTATTTTGAAATTGTCAGAAATATTGCTCTAAAATTTGAAATAATATCGTGAATTACTTTTTAATATCTTCAAATCTATGCTGGTGTGTATACTATACCCCTCTAGAAAATCTAAAAGTGGTACTTTTAATTATGCTAAAAAAATTGTGACGTTTTGAGAGAAGCATAAATAAATACATTAAAAGATTACCATCTTAACTTGCTACTGTCAAAGTTAAGTGCACCATGTACCTCATGCAAGACAAGTCCCACGATGATACGCTTTTTGCACTGTACGACTATGTCGAGATGGTGTTAAAACATGAAATTTAAACACACGGGACTTTTGTTGTTGTCGTTCGATTTCGTAAATGTGTGTTTAAAACTTTATCTGTTTTTCTTTCCCTGTACAGCTGCAAGTGTGGAGCAACAGCTAAATAAATAGAATCGTTTAATGGCTGAAAGTGAAAAGTATGGGTGTGAAAATTTACTACGTATAGTATAATACACGATGTATACATAAAAACACCATCAATATAGGTACATGGTGCAAATATGCAAATCTAAGTATAAATAATATTCAAATAAACAACAGATCATAATATTCTTGAATATGGTGCTCTTGTAAGTACCCTTGTAATATGTTGTAGCTTTCGGCAGTTTAAATAGCTGTAAAAAAGCATAAGCAGGGCGTAGCGTTTAGAGTTTGCAGTTTGGAGTATGGCATATGGCATTCTTGCTTTATAGGAAATGCTTGTTGTTGTTGTTATTGTTGTTTCTTTAAAGTTACCTTTTGTGATGAAAGTCGGTTTACAATGCAGAGACCCATTTATAAGTAGAGTTAGAGCTATACGTGTAATTTAAGATAAATTATTGCAATTACATATATACAGTTATCTACTAGTGTAAATCCAGAGTCGTATATACGGATTATTTCAATCAGCTGAATAGGAAAATCAATTAGCGGAGTTTTTAGGCATACTATACTGTGTAATATAATGGATGTAATACAATAATTAACTTACGTGTACAATATATCATAACATGAACTATTATACCTGATCTTGCTGTAAGTTACAAAAATGTTATTGATCAATAAAAAGAGCAAATTTCAGTGAACAAAAACTGTCTGTGACGGCGAGTCTACCAGTTTACAACTTGCACGAGTCTTTTACTTGCCTGAGAGAAATATTGTGCTGGATATCATATAAATACATTTTTGAAGGTGCATATAACTCTAAATGTAAGTGTATAAAAGCCCCACAACGGCGAGGAAATTATTATTCCCTGGTGGATTTTTTCTCATGGCGGTTGTTGCAGGATTGGCATATAACCAACACTTTGTTAAGGTAAAAGGAAAAAGTAAGAAAATGGTACTTTATTAATAAAATATGACTACATTGACTACTTGAACTTAAAGTTGGTAAGTATTTTCTTCACCAGAGACCTTTACCCACCATAAGTAAGAAAAAACAACCGGAAAGAAGGACTATCCTCTCAAATATTTAATAAAACGTCATTACTCCTTTTTACCTCTATCACCGAGATAAGCTGATGAGCATGTCTGAAAGTCTGAACTCTTTTGCAAATAAAAATCTTACAGAATAAAACATGACGGTAGGTTTTCTTAGTGCACTAAAATACAGTCTAGCTTCCTTGTACCATCCGTTCTAATAATGGCTATCGTGTGATGGATAATCTCAAAAGAGGATTTAGAAACAAGTATTATTTTTCATTTTCTGGTTTCTTTTATTTGTGTGTGCGAGCGACTGAATACTAAATGGATAAAAATAGCTTACGTAAATGCAAACAAAAAGGTAAGCGTTATACAGAATTTTATACTGATTTTTTCATATCTGCAGTTTTGATTTGAATGTAATAAATAGGGTGCGGATTCATATGGGCATTTAAAAATATGTAGGAAAATACTGCAAAATACTTACGTGATTTTTTGTCGTGAAAGTTTATCTTACAAATTATTCCATACGCAGACAAAATAAATGCAACTACGGAACTTTTTTTGTTGCTATTTTCTTCGCCACCCTGGCATTTTCCATAGAGCTGTTTATAAAAAAACAAAAATTGGATTTAAATACATAGAAACATCGGCAACGTTGTTATGGTTAATACATACATGTATACTTAAATTTGTAAGCATTGAAAAGTGAAAATATACAGATCATACCATAAAAGCTGGTCTTTTTACTAGAACAGTCTAGTTACCGAAGCTCATATTTGTTCATTGAGTTTTGATTTGTGACCAAAGCCGTATAAATCCGGACCGTAGATTGAATAAATATTTCAACTTTCCCAAACAGGTCATACGGTCAGATGAAATTGGAACGGTGTAAGCTTTGATTTCTCTATTAGACTTTTCGAGTTTTCCCATTGCCATCTGCTGTTTAGTTTGTTCGACAGCTTTACCAGAAGTGAAGGTAAGTAATAGCACAACGTTAGCATTCTTGAAGAAGAAACTATTTACGTTGAGATTTCAACCTTACACCGATTATATTTGTTATTTATGCTTTCACTTTGCCCCACAAGTGTGATCCTGGAGGAGATATCCAATAAAAAGGCGAAGTTTTTAAGATAATTTTCACCAATATCTTTTTATGTTTTAAACTATTTACTCATATATACTCATTTACTTACATATGCTGTATATATTAACATACTGCTACATTACCGAGCAGGACTTTATACTGACAATGAAAATTTATACAATTGCGAATGTTACATAACCTGTTAGGAACTTCCTACAACTTTAAATTTAAGTTCACATATGAATTTGAACCCATGATTGTTTATGCTTTTAAAGTTAAGAGATGGATTTCAACCTGAAACATTAGCTGATTACTAGTTGGATTAAATGGTATTGGTGCTACATTATGCTTATACAATATGAATTTAAAACTGCATTACTTTTGTATACTTCATTGTTGGTTGCCCCATGTTGAAAATTATGTGGAGCATATCTTTATCGGCTCCAAAGCTACAGTCATCATAACATCGTAAATGTTACATAAACTCTCATCTACTCAAAACCTAAACTTTTCTCTTTTCATCTGATCATGACTTAAACTAGTGCCATTCTATGCAACCAAGTATACTACATTTACAAAAGGTGTGGGTAAAATTACAGGTGAAATGAAAACTCTGCTTGTGTAATTAAGCAATTATTTGGACGTACACACGGGTTACATGTCTCTAGTGATAGACTCGCACAACCAAAAAGTTCCATCCCAACTCAACCGAAACTACTCACAGCACTATTTTGAAGAGTGTTCATTGACAGCCCCCAGCAAGGTAAGGGAAAAATCCTATATGGTGAGCAAAATTTAAAAGAAAAGACGACAAAGTGTTTTTCCCACCGTGTCTTTCAATCCTCTTCTCTCACTTTGTCTCTTCCGCGGCCTGTCATACAGTCTACTACAGAAAGCGATCTTTTACACAAGTACTCCTATCACTAACGTTTTGTGCCCCTTTCCTGTCGGCATCATCACCACCGCCGTCGGATGAATATTATTATTATTATGCAGCTTTTGAGTACATTCTTAGTTTTAAGCTCCTTATTATGAATTCCCTGTAGATTTACTTACATATGTGTAAGCATAATGCGTACTACTATATTCAGCGCTTTCGAGCTTTTGTGGCAAATAAAACTACTCTTCTGTTCCCTTTTCTATACATCATCCCAGAGAGTCTGGAAGCAATTACAAAGTGAATGGACTGTCTAGAAATTGGAAACTCAAACAGAAAGACACAAGGACTACAGACCAAGCAGACGAAGAGAGAGAGAGAGAGACGGAAAGTGAGAGTGAGATGAACTGTTATTGCAGAGCTTTTGCATTCCCCCTTCTATATTACCACCTCAACTATCCTCCATCAACTCAACCATTTTGTCAAGTAAAAAACCTCAGCATACTTTGGCTCTATATTCACAAGTAATATACGCATACATTCATACAACTTATATCATGCAAACAGGCATGATAGATAAGTATTCCAAGAGATGCCGGGGATGGGTTGTTGATGACATGCAAAAGACGGCATTTGTTGGGAACGTTCATTCATTCATCCATTCATGCAAAGTAACTGAACTGACTGACTGACTCAAGTGTGTGTAGTGGAAGAAAGAAAGGTAGGAAATACTGCTTGCCAAGGAAAAAGCTGTATATAGCAGAAAGCAAGCATAATCTTTCGAAAATAATATTTTTTATGGATACACACACACGCACTTCAATTTTACTTTCAGAAGGAGAAAAACGACAAAAACCAACGATTTTGTTGAGGATTTCGTTAACTTGTTTGCTGTTGAATAGTAGGTAAGCTCGTAGGAATGAAAGGGAAGCGCAGATAAAAATGTCAGGATAGTGGGCTTAAAGTGGAGATATTATGGAGGCTGTACTTTACACTTTGAGCTAGTAATATTTTTAAAGCCACATGTTATTATTATTAAGGAATGTATAAGTATATTTGTATATATGGTTATTTTGGAACGGGAGAAGGTTATATTTCATTTGATTCATTATGACGCATTCAACTCGTCATAAAGACGGTAACATGATATATAGATTTAAAGTTCAAATTCATTACCATGGAGAGTGACGTTTCAAATGGAACCGTTGAGATAGGCATTCAAATTTATAGTCGCCATCGATTTTGGGATAGACCGTGTATAAAAAATGTCACGATATAGACGGGCGAAGTAAGGAAAGCAAGAAAGTCCAAAGTTGACCCTTACTCTACTAAAATGGGAAGCCAACAACTTAACGTTATATCGTGCTATAAGCAACTTAAATTAGATGTTAAATTTTTGGTTCCTGGATTGGTTGTAACGTATTTTAGCATTTACCGTAATAGCAGGGACATTTTTTAAATTTTCTTTTGGTTAAACGTGTCCACCTAAACTAAACCTAACATTTCCGCGATCATGCAAGTTCCACCTTTTACATGATTCAAGTTAATAAAGTGTCTTGTAGATAAAAATCTCTTCAGACGCATTATTCCTCGCCAAAATGTATCACAACTTTTTTTGTCAATTTTTTGTTACTGTGGTTAAATTTTGAATGCTTTGAGGTAATTCATGCACGGGATTTTGTATCGTTAAATATTAGTTCAGTTACCAAAATGTGAAATATAAGTTGATTTTGCAGTCTTTCTGGCTGTATGCCGAATGATACCTCGACAACGAAAAGAAGTTTTAAAATTCTATTTCGGGAGATAATTGGGGTCACATCTACGTTCAAAAGTCTCAG